>JAOXYD010000005.1:7008545-7027725 GCA_028565735.1 Pinacopodium congolense | reverse complement strand
AAATTTATTTTCAAAACATAAAAAAATATAAATTTCTTATTTCTCTGTTTCTATCTTTATTTTTTTAGTTTTATAAAGAGAAAAATAAAATAAAATATAACAAAATACATTTTCTTTCTTCATTTTTTTTATTTTTGAAAACAAAACAAGAAAAAATAGAAAATAAAGTAATCAAACAGTTATGCAAATCAATGGCACAAACTAGTCAATCCAGCTGAATTAGTTTCTGGACCCATGACAATAAGAGCATTCAAGGAGGAAGAACGCTTCTTTGAAAAGAATCCAGACCTCATTAACAAAAAATGCTACTCCTTTCTTCCTCAACTTCTTAGCCGGGGAGTGGTTGATTCACAAAATGGCAACCATCTGGATATATTGAGTATTCATTCATCTGGATATATATTCACAGTTCTCATGTAACTATTTTGACGGCCACGAGGATTTATTTGAATGGCACTATCATATGGGCTGTCATTGAAAAGGGACAACACAAGCTTTGGTTGATGCGATTCCGGACCTCGTACGAAGAAAAAGCTTCAAAGGAGCCGAGCAATAATGTCAGATTGAGTTCAACAGCCCTTCTGTTTTCAGTAGATTGCTCTTAGAAACTTGTTCATGAAACATAGTCTCTGACCTGAATTTAACTAATCCAAAGGTGCTTCGTGAATTGACAGGATACTGAGAGGAATTACCTCTTACGTTTTGATCAATGGGGAACGACTGTTGTAATAAAGCAACCAGAAAGAGGAAAAAGTTACTAAATAAAAGTCAAATTTGTTTCTCTAGGTTATTTTTTTAATATGATTGATTAATGGAATATGATTAGAGTACTATAAGAGTCAAAACTCCTGGAGCTGTCCAAGGGCAAAAATGTTTTGCAAACAAATCAAAAAGTGATTTAACTCCATTTCATATCTATATACCATCTCATAATTGCTTTGCCTCCACAACTGAGTATTCTTATTAAAATTGCTATAGTTTTCACATGTTGTTCTTGCTTCAAAAAATGTACGCGTGAAATAGAAATGTTAAGAATTTGCCCTCTGAAGAGTGTGGTCCTGTGAATATGTTAAAATGTTCCAAAACATGGATACTATCGTAAAAAAGTTTTCTCACCAAAATTGGAGTCTCGTCTTTTGTCCTTCTTAATTTGTATTTTCCAAGTTTATTCCATTGTTGGTGGAAATTGAGAATCTCTCTCTCTCTCTCTCTCTCTCTTCCTTCATATCTAGAACATGTTGTACACGGAAGATATGTTATCAATGTTAGAAGGATGAAAAAAGAGGAAGAATAAGAAAAAAGATAACTCCAAAATTTACTTAATACCACTATAACTTTTGCATACAATAATAATTTTTCAAAAAAATTTAAATTTATAAGTAGGAACATATGTCAATGATGAATAAAATCATATAAAAGCTTGTAAAACAATCCAAAAATACTTTATATGCTTTTATTAAAAAAATTGTGGCTTTTTGAATTACCAATTAGAAGTTTGTAAATCTATGTTACACTAATTTACATGTCAAGTGATTTAATAATCATTACAAATTACATATAAATTTTCGAAATTAGACATAATATTATTAAATTGCACATAACTTTCCCTAAATTATAATTGAAGGTGCAACAAAGAAGTTTTAATAGATTCTGACAAATAAAATGGTATGTAACGACGAGTATGAGCAACTAATTCAGGACAAAGAGATATCACATATTCTTATGGTTGGTGGGCAAGGTATCATCATCATCATTCAACATTCATTAATCACCAAATAGAAGAATAACAATATGATCGTCTATAAACGATTGATACAAGAATCCCTTCATACCAACTTTACAATAGTAGCTATCAAGGATAATCTTTTGTAACTCTTAACGAAAACTTCAAAAATGTATACATTGATCACTAACATTTCATGAACAGAACCCTTTTTGATTCACCATGCAAACATCAATCCGATCTTATTTCTATAAATATTATAACCCTCAAAACAGTTTCCAACCCCAGCAGCAAAGATCCTTTTGATCAGTGACAAGCTCAACTAGTCAGGTAGCACAGGTACATACACTTTTATCTGCCAAATAACCGGGCAGATAAAAGTGTAAGCATGTTCTCAGCAATGAAACATCTTCCTTCTTTGGTTAAAATCTTCATCTTCTTTATCCTGGTGTCTTCAGCAATTGCAAAGAAAGCTGGAACAAGATATGCAGGAAAAGGTGTACGATACAGTGTGTTGAAGTTTGGTGCAAGACCTGATGGTAGAACTGACTCAACCAATGCATTTCTGGCTGCATGGAAACAAGCCTGTGGCTCAAAAATTCCTGCAACCATATCTGTTCCAAAGGGCAGGTACCTGCTAAAGGAAATAGACTTCGTTGGACCTTGCATGAACCATGCCATTCGGTTTCACATATCTGGCACACTTATGGCTCCCTCCGATTACTGGGTTCTTGGAAACGTTGATCATTGGATTGCTTTTCAGAATGTTGTTGGTGTTACTGTTGTTGGGGGGATTTTAAACGGACAAGGCTCTGGTTTGTGGAACTGTAAGGCTACTACTGGCAAGAACTGTCCTATGGGAACCACGGTATGTTCTTCTCCCTGAATTTTGATTCCTGTCAGGTTTCAAATATTTGACGTTTCCGGGAAACAGTCGCTTAGGTTTCTAGTTTTCTAAACTAAGCCCCTGTTGAAATTATAAAAAAAAAAGAAAGATAAATTACTGACTGAAAATTTCGTGTGTTGTGTGTGACTGTGATACAACAGTCCTTGATTATTACCAATTCAAGGTTCGTGGTAATTAAGGGATTAACATCACTAAACAGCCAGAAGTTTAACTTTGCCATCCATCGTAGTCGGAACGTGAAATTTAAAGGTGTCAAAATTTTGGCTTCTGGGAAGAGCCCAAATACTGATGGGATTCATGTGGATCTATCAAAAGGGATTGAAATCTCCAATTCTGATATTAGAAGTGGCGATGATTGTATATCACTTGGTCCTGGAAGTACTCGGATTACTATTGATAGTATCAACTGTGGACCTGGTCATGGGATCAGGTAAGAACTAGCATATTAAAGACGTTTCCTTTTTGTTTTTTTGTGATCAGAAGTTTTAAATTGTGGAATTTGATAAGAATTTACAACTATCAATATATATATAATAAAAAGGATTTTACTAAACAAAATTACGTTGTTTTTACTTTTTATGGCGCAGCATAGGGAGTCTGGGACAGGGGTATCATGAGCCAGGAGTACAGGACATAACAATCAAGAATGTTAGATTCACTAATACTCAGAATGGATTGAGAATCAAGACATGGGGAAGACCAAGCAAGGGTTTTGTAAGAAACGTTCTTTTCCAACATATCTCAATGAAAAATGTCCAAAACCCAATCATCATCGATCAAACGTACTGCCCTTACAACCAGTGTCCTCATTACGTAAGACATCCTTCCTCCTTCCTTATTTTATATGTATAAAAAAAAACATCATTCAAGTCTCTTCATTTCTTAGCATATGTATTTATAGTTTCCTGTCTTGTAATATTGGACTAATTCCTGACAGGCCTCTGGAATAAGAATAAGCAATGTGAGGTATGAAGACGTACATGGGACATCTGCGACGAAGGAAGCAATCAAGTTGAACTGTAGTAAGAAGTATCCATGTACTGGGATTGAAATGCAAAATGTAAAGCTTAGCTTCAACAACCAGAACGCTCAAGCTTCATGTTCCAGTTCTTATGGCTCCACTTCTGGCTTGGTCCAGCCTCCAAGCTGCTTGAACAACTATAACACGGCAAATAAGGGAAATGGACATCACTAAAAGAAGAATAAATTGTTCACTGACAATCCTTAGTTTGATCCAGTCTTTAATCAAAAAGATTGAGAAAATTAAAATTAAAATTTTTCCTTTTTTTGAGAAAATTAAAGTTAAAATTTTTCTTTCTTTGTTTTTCTTTATTTTATTTGTTGTTTGCGTGTAAAATTGTAATAAATTGATTTTCTTAAAATTTACATGTATTCGAGTCCCTCAAAAACTTTAGTTTATCCTCTAAGAAAAATCTTTAGAGTAAATTAATCTTCCATCTTATATTTCAAAATTTTAATTATTAACAAAAGATGTGAAGGGATGAAAAAAAGAAGACACAATAGAAGAGAAGGAAAATACCCTATCTTAAATGTTCAAATTCTACACGAGCGAGATATTACCTGGATTTAGAAATGTACCGTCAAAAGATCGAATGATACAGAGATGTATTAATTCGTCAGAGGGTTTGTTCTATAGCCAGAACTTTTGTGCTTCATCGTTTCATAAAACACTGCCCTTTCGCATCCCGCATAAAATAAGGTATCATGATATTAATTCCCATGTTTTGGCTGCACTTAACTGTTCATCACGAATGCTTAATTTTGCTATCAGCACCCAAAAAATCATAGAAGGTAATGACTTGGCCAAGATATTTATCCCATATTTTAACATTAATCACTTAGTAAAGGAAATCAGGACAAAGTTATGTTCTGTATCACAAAACAACTTGGTTGAGAGAAATAATATCTGTTTATTTATCCAACTTTTAAGATTTAGACGTAGAGACAGAGGGGGAGACTCTAGGAAAGAGATGATCATCCATTCATTTTACCTTTATTGTATACGTGGCTCATATATATATTGGTAAGAGAATAGGCGTTGGAGCAAAGCGTAGCGTAGTAGAGTGGAGCATAGTCGTCTGTGCACTTGTACGGACAACGTATACGAATGACATATGAATGCCATATGCAACGACATGGTGACGTAGTGACGTGAGATTTAAAAAAAAAAGTGTCATGATGTAATTGTACTGAATGTTTAGTGTTTTATAAGAAAACTTAATGTATCTTATTGCGCAAGTTGAATAATTTGAATTAAAGTCGTTTTACTCTCAAAGACGTAAGAAACAAATGATTTTCGAATTTCGTTAAATTCTGTGTTCTTTGTCTTTTTTAATCTCTTTTATTGTTAATTTATCAACAACCATGAGTTTCCTAAATTAAGATCACTAAAAAAACATACAATTTCTACTTAACGCAGCTCATCTAAGGTGAAAAACAAACCATATAATTCATTATCCATAATGGGATACTTATCAAATATGAAGTTATTACGAGAAGAATGAATATGGGATCAATTCAAGTCGGGGGAGCTTTCCACAGGCAGCCACATTGGCCTTAGCAGGGATTGAGAAAAGTTGAGAAGAGTCAAGAGTGAAAAATATTCAATAACTTTATTAACTTATCAGGTCTCATCTAATTACAAATAAATCGTTCCTTATATACCAGTCAACAGGTCAATTTAACAAGTTGACAAAATAATATAACCTGCACATTAGAAAATAACCCTGTTTAAGTAAGAACTAATAAACATAGTAAACACACCTGATACACTATATATACAGACAGTAAAAATACACAGAAATGTCAACAGCCCCCTTCAAGTTGCAGCAAATGGTGGAACATCCACTAAGCCCAACTTGGACAAAAAAAACCTGAGAAAATAGGAGCTGTCAATACCTTGGTAAACATATTAGCTAGTTGATTGCTTCTGGAAACATGTATAGGAGCAATAAAGCCACTCTTAAACTAGTCATGAACCACATGACAGTCAATATCCAAGTGTTTTGTCCTTTTATGAAGAATAGGGTTAGCAGTGATATGTAAAGTAGTCTAGTTATCACACCAAAAAGGAATGGGAGTAAAAACCAAAATGTGGAAATCCTTAAGCAAATATGATAACCATAACAATTCACAAACCGTTGAAGCCATACTGCAGTATTCTGCCTCAGTAGAAGAACAAGAGACTGTAGCATGTTTCTTGGTTTTCCAAGAAACTAAGACTAATATAAGAAAGATGCAGAAACTAGTTAAAGACCTTTTAGAATCAGTGCAGACAGCCCAATCTGCATTGGAAAAAGCTTGGACCCGAAAATCATTAGCAATAAGAAAAAATAAACCTTTGTGATGACAACCTTTAATATATCTTAACAAATGCATAGTAGCATCCCAATGATGCTCACAAGAATGATGCATAAATTGGCTCAATTGTTGAACATAATGGGAAATATTAGTTTTAATGAAACCTAAATATAATAATCTGCTAACTAAGCATCTATAAGGCTCGGGATCCGGAAGAGCAACACTGCCATCAGCAATAAGCTTGAGACCCTGAGGCAATGGAGTTCTATCAATTTTGGCATGCAATAAACCAGCATCTGTGAAAATATCTAGAATATACTTTCGCTGATTAACAAAAGTTCCATGAGTAGATTTAGCAATCTCCAAACCCAAAAAATATTTCGCATGATTCAAGTCTTTAATAGTAAACAGAGCATGCATAAACTATTTTACATCAGAAATGACAGTTTTAGAAGGACTAGTAAGGAGAATATCATTAACATACACAATTAATGCCAGAAAAGAGTCACCAATATGGTTAATAAACAAGCAACGATCATTCTTAGACTGATGGAATCCAAAAGAAATTAACTGAGCAGTGAACTCTAAATTACACTAGCAGGAGGCCTGTTTAAGATCATATAATGACTTCTTAAGTCTATATACCTGGCTAAGTGTAACCTTAGAATACCCTTTAGGAGGGAGCATGTAAACATCCTCAGTCAAGTGACTATGTAAAAAAGCATTATTTATATCCAATTGATGAATAGGCCAAGAATAAGAAGAAGCAATAGTTAGAAAAACTCTAACAGTAAAAGTCTTAGCCATAAGAGAAAAATGTCAATATAGTCTACCCCTTCAAGCTGGTTGTAGCCTTTGGCTACTAACCGAGCTTTGTACTTGTCAACATTTCCATTATGTTGTAATTTCAGCTTATAAATCCACTTAGACCCAATGGCTCTCTTACCCTGAGATAACAGAGTCAATTCTCTTGTATTATTCTCCTTTAAAGCAGCTAATTCCTGCTGCATAGCATGTACCCATTCAGGATGTAATAATGCTTGATGATAGAATATAAGTTCTTGGATAGTTGATAGGTGAGCCAAAAAGGAAATGTGTGCATGAGGAAAAAAAATAGTGATGGACTGATTAAATGTAGAGGAAATAGGGAAGTCACAGTCCAAAGCAGAAACAACATTAGTGCAAACAAAGTCATTTAACCAAGCTGGCTTTGAAGGAATGCGAGCAGAATGACGTAACTGTACAGGAGGACAGGGAACAGCAGGAAGAGAGGCATCAGAAGGATCAGAACCTAAAACAGTGTGGTCTGAAAAGGTGTTGACAGGATCATAATCATATAGGAAATCTGAAACAGGGATTGGTAAAGAGGTAGTGGAGGAAGTGACCTGAGTAGAGGTGTAAGGAAAAGAGTGTTCATGAAAGATAACATCCCTAGAAATCAAAATTGAGGAAGAGTCAAGATAAAAAAGTTTGAAGGCTTTTTGACCTTGAGCATAGCTAATGAATACACTTATGAGAGACGATGGGCAAACTTATCCTTATGTGGAAGAACATTGGTTGCAAAACATAGGCAACAAAAGTTCTAAACATAGCATAAGTAAGAGGACAATTATAGAGAATTTCATGAGGAGTTTTTCAATGTAAAACTAGTATAGGCATCCTGTTGATAATGTGTGTTGCAGTAAGAATAGAGTCCCCTAAAAAATTTTAAGGTAAACTAGCTTGAATCATTAGGGCTTTAGCTACCTGTAAGAGGTGTTTGTGTTTGCGTTCAACTACCCCCTTTTTTATGGAGTATAGATGAAAGATTTCTAATGAACAATACCAGAATCCTTAAAAATTTGTTACAACTATGGCTTAAGAATTTTGATCCATTATCAGAACGGATTACCTTAATTGTAGTCGAAACTAATTCTGAACCATGTTATAAAAGGTCTGCAGAAAATGGAGAGTTTGAGATTTATGGTTTATTAAAAAAAGTCCAGTAAACTCTACTAAAGTCATCAACCATAATAAGCAAATAATATCCCCCTATAAGTGACGACTGCCTATGGAGACCCCAAACATCTATGTGTATAAGCTTAAAAATGTGTTTTGTATGAATGGTACTAGATGTAAAAGGTAAGTGATGTTGTTTGGCAAGTGGACAAACACCATAAACAGAAGTATCAGCAGCTATTTTATTCATGAATAAAGGAATATGTTTCATTATATGAAAAGAAGAATGACCTAAACATTGGTGCCAAACATTAGCATCAGAAGCAACAGTATCATGTACTAAAGAAACAAATGGTAAAGAAACAGAGTTTGCTAACATTGGAAATTTGGTAACAATGCTGGTTGAAAAGGAATTTCTATCCAAAATGTATAGTTTACCTACTAACTTACCCATTCCCAAAATCTCTTTAGTCTTCAGGTCCTGCAAAGTGCAGTGGGAAGGGAAAAACTCGAATTTAACACTAGCAGCATTGCACAACTTACTGATAGAAAGTGGGTTGAATTTAAAATTAGGAATGTGAAGGAAATCTGTCAAAAACAAGTTGCTGTGAAACTGTATATCACCTATATGATGTACAACCTTAACTGACTCATCAAGTAAATACACAGGAATACGACTATTTGATTTGGAAGAATTGATTAAAAGAGATAAACTAGCACACATATGATTAGATGCTCTAGTATCAACTATCTATGAATCATGTCCTATGTAATCAAAGTAAGATAAAGCATAGTGAAGATTGGTACCTCCTATAGCATCCAAATGAGCAAAATTGACTTGAACTAGATCCAGCGGAGCCGAAGCTTTCATTAATTTCATTACCTTAGCCTTCACTAATTTGGAGATCAATGCAGCATGTGAAGTGTTGTCCTTCTGCTCATCTACCTTGGACTCAATTTCATTGGCCATAAAAGCTCTATTCATTATTGAATCCTTCTTCTTTTGCTCTAATAAGGTCTTGTACTAGTTTGGAGTTCTATGAAGCTTGAAACAGATGTCTCTAACATGGCCATTCTTATCATAAAATTCGCAATGCAGAAGCTTCTTATCCATCATTCCCTTTTTCTTACTTCCAGATTTACTATAAGCATCCTTCTTTGAATCAAAAACCCTAACTGAGTGTGCACTATTATCCATACCATCAGCCAATCCAATGTGTACTTCTCTCTACTTTTCCACTCTTAATATCATGGAGTATGCACAATTCACACTTAGTAAGGGTTCCATTACCAAAATTTGGTTTTTAATATTGTCATATCCCTCATTGAGGTCCATCAAAAACTGTATAAACTAATTCAATGGCGTTGAATTAGCTACAATCTTTGATGAATCATAAGAGTAAAAAGGAACTGGCATTAGATAGACCAGCTCATCCCATAGGCGTTCAAGTCTAGTGAAGTAAGCTACCACAGATTGATTCCCCTAAGAAGTTAACGTTATTTCCCTTTGTAATTGGTAGAGGAGTTGTCAATTACACTATCCATACCTTTTGTCAAGTTCACACCATAATTCTCTATTAGAGTTTGAGTAGATAAAAGCATTGACCACCTCTTTAGAAATTGAGTTTAAAAGCCAAGACCGAACCATGCAATCTACTCTCAACCACTGGTCATAATTAGGAGAAGTCGGACTAGGTTGAATACATCGACCATCTATAAACCCTAATTTAACTTTCACACCCAAACCTATTCTAATCGATTGACTCCAAGACAAAAAATTAGAATCAGATAATGACGTAGTCACGAGCACCATACCTGGATGATCGGATGTTTGTAAAGTTAGAGAGTCTCCGTCTCTGTGCGATCGCATGCCGACGTTGCTTCCATCATATGACTCACTCACTAGTTCCATATCTCCAAATAGCACTAGATGAAGACCGAAAATCTTCAGATCTTCAAAAACCCAAAAAAAAATTCTCAAAACTCGACTGCATTCGATTCAAACGGAGCTCCGTCGCAAATACGTAACCCTAACCTTACTTTGATATCATGAGACGAGTCGAGAAGAATCGAGAGTAAAAAATATCCAACAACTTTATTAACTCATCAGGTCTCATCTAATTACAAAATAAATCGTTCCTTATACACCAGTCAACAGGCTAATATAATAAGTTGACAAAACAATATAACTTGTATATCAGAAAATAACCCTGCTTAAGTAATAACCAATACATATAGTAAATACACATGATATATTGTAAATGCAGACAGTAAAAATACACAAAAATGCTAACATGGATTATTTGCCCCTATTAGGTCAAGAAAAAAAACTATTTTAATTGGAATTTGTTATAAATGTGTTACAAAGATTTAATTTCAATGAACTTTAATAACATTTAGGATAAAAATTATAAGTCTCTTACGTAATTCTATTTTTATTTTTATTGTTCATAATAGCCTAAAAATATTTTAAAAAATAACACTTTATTATGCTTTTATTAGATTTATTCTAATAAATTTGTTATTAAAAATTGCATGAAAACAAGTATATAGATTCTGTAACGTATTTAAAAATTTGTGTTAAAATAATTTGACAAAAATTATTGAGGCATATATTTTAAATTTTGTAATTTCATAAGGTGTTAAAATTATATAGAAAATAGGCTCTTTTTACCCTAAAAATTACCCTCATAAAGTTCAGTTTTAAAAAAATTGCCCCCACTAATTCTTTTGTTTCGCTCAACCCCTGCCTAAGGGCCTAGGTGTTAATGTGTGGTCACCAATGAGTGCACGATCAGAATCATGATCCTATAACATTGTATGTAGCTGGAGAATACCGCTCTGGGCATGACCGCACAGAATAGACAGGCAGTAGCATCCGCACTTGCAACCTTACGCAAGCTGTTGTTTGACCTCTACGATACTATGATTTATATTTTATATTTGCCAACTTAAGTTGAACGCAGTATTAGGAAAGATCCTTAAGTATTTATAATTATGGTTATAAGTACGTACGTTGATGTACGTTATCGTGTTTTTATTTAATGAAAGTAATTTTATTTTAACTTTAAAATAAAGAAGTCATGTAAATTTTATGTATATATGATGCAATTCGTGATGTTCTAAATTTCTATTTAACAAAAGTTGCTTTCAATTTTAAAAAAACTCATTAGTTTATAATAAATATGTCTATTATAGCAATAAACTTTCCACGAAATAACTACTAATTTCGTTTTAAATTGTAATTTATCAATTCAAGATGTTTATTTTTATGGAAAAGGATAACATGATCAAATAAGAAATAAATCTCGATGACGTGTTTTTCTTTAATTTAGATGTTATTTTATCTTTAATGATGTAAATATTTTAAATGGACAAGTTATATTTAAAAAATGTTCAAAACTTGATTGAATAATTTTAATTAAAATTTCCAAAAATTTCAATTAAAATTTAAATCTCTTTATATGTAAGTTATCAATTTAATACATTTATTTTGACTGAAATGATAAAACAATAAATAAATAAGAAATAAACCTTGATAAAATGTTTTTCTTGTTTAATTTAGATGTCGTTTTATTTTTAACGAGAAAAATATTTTAAGCAGATAAGTTATGTTTTTTAAAATGTTTAAACCTTCATTGAAATAAGTCATTAATTCATGTTTAATTTTACCTTTTAAAAAAATCTTATCGTGCAATACCTCTTAACTTATGGGTGTCTATGATTAGATATGGACAGTAATCCACGCATCACCGGCAACTGTTCACAAAAGGACAAATATTCATTGATTTACTTCAGTTCAATTGTACCCAAAAGAACATGGATTTGCACAAAAGATAAACATTCATCAATTTCATACGAGTGCCTATTTCAAATGGCTCAACAGTCCTACCCTTAAAAATGTTTAATTAGTCAACTTTAGAAGTCTTAGTTCAATCCAAAACACGTTTGAAGACAAGCATCAGCAAACATGTGAATAATCAAATGGCTCGTAGCTGGTCGAGTTACTTAAACAAATAACAGATACAAACGTACGAACTTCACAAACAACTCATCAATCATTCTTACTGTAAATGAATTGATTAACATACACTAAAGTTGAAAAATAACAGGTAATTACTTAAAATGTTCTGGACTTACTAGAACACTGTATATAAGCACCTTACACCTGTAAATGGCGGTCTACGGTCGCAAAATTCTATAAACCAGGTAGAGAAAAGATATAGACATGGTGTCAAAGGTTGTGGTAAGCTGTTTTACGTTCCTCTTCTTTGCAGCCCTCTTACAAGCATCAAATGCAGTATATAATTACAACGTTGTGGACTTTGGAGCTCAAGGCGACGGGAAGACTGATTCTACACGTCCATTTCTAAGGGCATGGTTGGCGACATGCAGTTCAAGAGGGCCGGCCACCATGCAGGTTCCGGCCGGAAGTTTCTTGGTTGGAACTATAGTCTTTAATGGTCCATGCAAGAATGAGATTTTGTTTCAAATTGATGGAACCATTGTTGCTCCCTCGGATTACTGGCAAGTTGGGAAATCTGGGTATTGGATTCTGTTCAGCAAGGTGAAGTTGGTTACCATCTCCGGTGGGACTATTGATGCAAACGGAGCCAACTTCTGGGCTTGCCGGGATTCTGGCAAGGTTTGCCCTCCTGGAGCTAGGGTACGTGTCTCTTTGTTAATGCATGAACGCATGCATAATTACATATGTTTAGGGAGATTCCAATAACTAATTGCTTATAACATTTATTCCAAATTTGGGATTTCTAACAAGACTCATTTTATAATTTGAGTCTTGTTATCATAATATGACCAAAGATGAGGAGTGAAATGTTATAATTTTATTGATTCTTGCAGTCCCTTTCATTTGAGAGGTGTAACAACGTGAAGGTGAATAACTTCACGTCCAAGAATAGCCAGTTATTCCACATATCAGTATATCAGAGCCATGACCTCGCGTTCGAGAACATCAACGCCATAGCGCCTAATTCGAGTCTGAACACAGACGGAATTCACTTACAATCTGTTACAGGAATTACAGTGAAGGGTGGCACCATAATGACGGGTGATGATTGCATTTCTATGGGCCCTGGAACTAAGAACGTCAGGATTGAAAACATTGCTTGTGGCCCTGGACACGGCATCAGGTATTACTCCTTGTTTCTAACAAGCAATAACAAAGTATCACGACAAACAACGGGTTCTCACTTTCCTTAGCTGTTGCTTGTTTACATTTCTTGTATATTAACAAAGAGTTTAAACAGAAGAATAAATCTTTTCCTTCTTCCTGGTTGTTTGTTTTTGGCAGTGTGGGCAGCCTAGCTGAACAGGCTAATGAAGATGGCGTACAGAACATAACAGTGACAGATGCGATTTTCACAGGAACTCAAAATGGGGTTCGGATAAAGTCATGGGCCAGACCTTGTACTGGTTTTGTTAAAGACATTGTGTTCCGCAACATTGTCATGCAAAATGCACAAAATCCTATCATCATCGATCAAAATTACTGTCCTGATGACCACGATTGTCCTCATCAGGTAACCACAACTTCGAACTTCTTTTATAAAAATGTTCTATCTAGTTTATGATCTAACAGAACGTATTTATGTGGGCAGAACTCGGGAGTGAAGATCAGCGGAGTGACATATAAGAACATAAAGGGGACATCGGCCTCAGATGTAGCAATTGACTTTGATTGTAGTGCGAGCAACCCATGTGAGGGACTGGAGTTGGTAGATATAGACTTAGCTTCTGCAAATCCACCAAATGCGGAGACATACTCGACTTGCAATCATGCGAACGGTACCTCCAGTGGAGTCGTCGTTCCTCCAAGTTGTTTCGGACAGACCGTATGAATGTTTTCTATCTTGTTCTTCGGACATGCTGCCTTGGAATTGGTTTATTTATCATTCGTATAATTCTTTGTAGTGGGGTTTGGACTTTGGAAATCAGGTTTTATTTTTATTTTTAAAATATTTCTTGATTGGTTGACTTGTTATTTATGAACATCATATACGCAAATATGTTGAAATGTATTTTTCTACAAGTGCTTGTGAATATTATGGACACTGTAAAAATGAACATTAAGAAGGAAAGCAGTACAAATATTTCAATTTTGCCATAATTAAAGTTTCAATGTCTCAATTAAAGTTTTGAATATCGTGTTGATACGAGTATCGGATTTGACTTTACAATAGTATTGTACGATATTGGTCAATATCGATACCATTTTAGATAATTTTTTTAAATTATAAATCAGTCTCTAAATTTTATAAAATTTATAAAATAGTCTATAAATATATTTGTAATATAAAATACGAATTAAACATTTAAATTAAAAAATATCAAAATACAAAATATTCTTTTTTCAAAAAAATTTTAATTTTTTTATTTTTAATACTGACTAATACAGGCCGGTACGACGCCTTCCAGCCAGTACTGACTGAAACAACTGATATTGACCAATATCCAAACTTAGTATAGTACAAACTATTTTTATTTTGTTTTTCGATTAGTATGCAACTCGTACAAAACGAAATTTAAAGCATTGGTATCAATCCTCCGAATGGACTTCACATATAAACTCAAAGGAAAGCAAATATTTTAAAACATGGGATCAAAAGAAATTTTAGGAGGAAACCAACTGCAACATGGTGAATCATATCTTAAGAAAAACAATGTAATAAGTTAGCACCAGGAGGAGGAGAAATCTTCAGATGTCTTAGCCTTAGGTTTTTAGATTTTTTACACAAGTTACCATCCTCATGACTTCGATATAATTACCATTTATACAATTCAAAATGAGGTTGCTTCTCTGAATAGGCCATTACATGACGGAACAATGCCAAATTAGGGAGATTGCCATTAGAAAAGATGGAAAAAGGAGCTACCTTGTTCTTGAAGGACCTGTAAAAGGAGAAGATACTGGATCCACTGAAACCAGACATTGAGTGGATTATAGTTTGGGCTTGGTTTAATGAACCTATATTATTTTGGTCCATCAATAATTTGTTTCTAGTTCTTTTTTTTTTATAATTTGGAGCAGACCCTGTAAATGACATGCTAGTAAACACAATCTTAATCACTTAAAACACCAAGCAAATTAAATTTATATAACTTAGCTTTAATTGACTTAGAAAATTAGGCAGTTGGTCTTCTTCCTTTTTATCCTGTTTCCTCATTAAGGATAAAATTTCAATCCAGTACAATTGAAACAAACTGCTTGTGACTAGAAAAGCACTCCGGAGTTTTCTTCGAATAAATGAGCAACTACAACCATCTCGCATCTCAAGTCATGCATGTCAATTAATGCTTTAAAATATGTATGTAATATAGATTCCCATACATTGCATAATCTGTCTTTTATAGATAAAATATATATTGAGAACTTTTACAATTAGATAAATTAGTAATTTAAAATTAAATAATAAATTTGATTTAAATATTCATTAAAATCTAATCGCAATGTAATGCGAAGACTAACTTATATTATTTAATAATACATGGACCAATCTTTAAAATTTGTTATGTACAAATTTTACGGGGGTAAACAAGATCGTACGCTAGGCTTCAAAGTTCAATCTATCGACCTGCCTTTTAAATTATGTTTACTTGAGTTTTAATTTTTAATTTTTAATTTTTAATAAAATATAATAATTAAAAATATAACAATTATAATAAAAATATTATAATCTCAGTACCATCTAAATTACAATACTATTATAAGTTAGAAGTTGGCCTAAACAAATAATGACTTATATTATGTAAGTAGAAATGATGATGGCGACTGATGATTGAACGGCAATAGAATCAGCGATACCTCATCCGGGATTATTCCACGTCTCACATGGCACCTTTAATGAGAGCGTCTTAAAGATCCAAATTTTAGGGGTGGTTTAACATTGTTGTATAGTATTACCGTAGGTTATAATTTTTGATTATTATTTTAATATATTTATATTAATTTTTGTATTTTATCTTTAATTTTTGTGTTGTATTAGTGCGTTATCTTTATCAATTTTTGTGTTAAAAATCAAAACTAAAAATCTCAGTGATACCAAACAAACTCTAATTTTCCTTCTCCACCTTTTTAATCCTTCTCTTTTTATCTTCCAAACTTTAATTTTCCTTTTCTACTTTATTAATCCTTCACTTTTTATCTTCTTATTTCTCCTTCATCAATTAAACTAAGGACATGTAACATAGCTTTAATTTTTTGTTTTAATTATTAAAAAAATTGTACAAAAATCAAAAAAATAATATATTAATATAGGATAAAAATAAAAAATATTATAAAATATAAAAACTACATAAAAATTATAATAAAAATATAAAAATTATAATAAAAAATTACAATTAATAACAATACCAATCGAATTTTAAAATTTAAAAAGTAATTGTTATCTTCTATAGTCAAATATATCCTATCTATAAACAAGAACAAATTAACTAAAAGCCTTGTCTTTTTTTCTTGGATATTTAAGGATAAAATTGCAAATTTAGTTTAAAGTTTTATATTTTTATTATTATGTCCTTATATAATTTGAAATATTTTTAGTGTATTTTTTTAAAAGTTTTCGATTTTTTAAGTTTATAATTTAGGATTTTAGGATTTAAAATTTAAGAATTTAGGATTTATAATTTTAAGATTTTAGAAGTTGTGATTTTAAAGTTTTAAAATTTTAAATTTTAGAGTTTACATTTTTTTGTAAATTATATAATTAAATAAAGCCAATTTTATCATTTTGGCGTTTCATGTTTTTTAAATTTTAGTGGGCCCCATTTCAGAATTAAAATCGGCCATTGAAAGAATCTGTGTGTGAAATTAATTAAGCATAATCATGAGGCAGAAATTAGCAGCAGCCCAGTGTTTGACTAGTACGCTATAGAACACATGTACTCCATCCACGATCTACATGCCTAATCCCCTAGGCAATCCATGTACGGCCACTACTTACAACGAAACGAAGGATAAGCAGTTAAAAAAAAAAGGTCAAAGAAAAAGCACTGCCTTATTTACTTTTTAAACACAATAAAAAGAAATTATAAATATTGGGATATATAGAATCTCCTCAAATTAAATCAGAAAATGTGTTTCATAAGATAACACGTTATACCTTATAGCAAGAAAATAGTAAAAATAAAAAAATAGATGTCAAATTTTAAATTATAATTAAGACATATTAGGTGACTTGCTGTATTAATCACCATATAAAATCACTTATATATCTCAACATACTTAAATACTATATTATGATATGTAAGATTTTACCACCAAAGTTACTATCTAGAGAGGACAAAACTTTTTTTTATAGTTATATCATTGGTGTGTGCTGTCGCCTGTAACTAAATATAAAAAGAAACTAACTTCTTATAATATAGTAGTAGAAAGTAAGGATCATTCCCACAAACAATTTAAACGTTAATAGTGGCGCAATAAAAAGGGAGGGTTTTAAGTTAGAAATTAAACATAATTTAAATGAAATATTAAATTGAAAAATAACTAATAATAAAACAATGAGAAGTTGACAAATAATAGGAATAAATCTTGGTTTACAGACTATTTTGTTATTGAACTTGCGTTGATCATCGACATTAAAAATAATCAATTTATCAATTAAGTATTCGTCGTGATAATTTTATTTACCTATTTTCTCTTATATTTAGTTAACCGAAAAATGTATTCGCATTAACCCTTATTAATTAATAATCTGGATACGATCTTATATTTAATTAATCAATAGCTTTACAAATTAAGAAAATCGACGAATTAGACAACATACATACGATGTATATTTAGCATAAAAAATTATTTTTCTTAGAATCAAGTTCCTAACGTGATAGACAAAAATCCTAGTCGCTACTTTTAATTAAAAGAATTGAATGTCAACTTGTTTAATCTAGCAATTGAAGTTTCATATTCGAAGCGAGTTTTCAAGATTGAAATAAAAATTATAAACTAGTTGCGCACCTAACTGTAAAATTAAACAACCAAAGAATAACCCCCAAAAATAATTAATACTTGACGAATATATCAATTGAAATAAATAACAAGGGTCTCACAATATTTATAGTTCAATAACTAGGATCCGTAAACTAAGAAATAAAAAGTTAGTTACCTGACATAACAAAAATCCTCCTAACTAACGTTTTTCTTGATTTTCTACGTTATTGCTTCTTTTCTGAGTTTTCTGTTGGAGCCAAGTTCGTTCTCTTTGTTGCTACAACCAAGTTCCCTTCTTTTGGACATCTATCTTACTCCAGCCATCTACAAAAGACCTGGACGAAATATTTTTTTCTTCCCCAGCTAAAACCTGGACGTCCCTTTTTATTTTGGTGGCTGCCTCCTCTTTTTGTCCATACAGCCCAAAGTCAAAATCCCTTTTGATTTAGTCACTCAAGCCCACTTGATTTTCTCCTGGAAGTTTTCTTGCCTCCTCTCCTAGGTAGAACATATCACTTTTTTCTTTACTTGATAGGTCAGCCCATATGTTGTTATCTTATTCGTCTTAGGGTGACCTCAATTTTTTTATCCCCCACTTTTAGTTCTCTTTAGTTACTTTTCTTGTTTATTTGGCCAATTCATACATTATCTTGGAGTCAATTAGACCAATTGAAATCACATTTTTTCTTGCTTTTTGACCAGTCCATTTACATCTTCATAAGTTTGTTTCCAGCCCAAGTCTCACAACTCTGCAACCTTCAAATGCAAGGCTAAAGCCCAAAACAAAATCTCTAAAAATTCTAATGCTAATTGTCACAAAATTATCACTACACGAGACCATGTTCAGTTATCGCTAACGCTTGTTCCAGCTCTTTTTATCATAAAATTTCTGCAATTCTTTCCATTTGATTCTAAAATACACCTTGACATAAAACAATATTAATTTCCATTAATTACAGCTTCAGACCTCAAAATCAAAGAAATTTAACACATAAAAAGATGGAAAATAAAGACACTAACAAACTCTCCCACACTTAACCTTTTGCTCGCCCTTGAGCAAATTAGACATAACCGTCAAATTCTATCAATTTGTTTTCAAAGAGACCAAACGTATGCAATCATTTAAACTTTAGCTGCTCGAATGTCAAGTTACTACATATATCATGACTATTTTTTATCAGTGTACATAAACAAACTCAACTTATAATATTATCATTCAAAGATAAGCATAAAATCACAATGGATTTTTCTCACGGGATTCACTCATTTCACTTAAGTATTCCTGAAAAATTTTTGAAGTTGGGTCATCTGAGTAGGTGTTAGTATTGTGGCCATATCTTGACCT
>JAOXYD010000005.1:6981021-6997662 GCA_028565735.1 Pinacopodium congolense | reverse complement strand
CATAAGAAAAATAGAAACACAAAAATAAGAAATAAAAATAAAAAACAAAAACGAAAAAACAGAAGTGCTACCAAACGGCCCCTTAGCTTCCATGGATTCAAATCAATATTTAGCTTCCTCTTTTAAAAGTAAAAAGTTTATTTTACCTTTTATTTATCTTTTTTTAAGTTTCTACTTTGTTTTCTAGTATTTATAAAATTGTACAATTTAATTTTTAATATTTGTAAAATAATACAAATTACTTCTTTAATATTAATTTTATTGAGATTTTATTAATTAATTATTAAATTTTCTAAGACTTCATTAATTAATTATTAGTTAATTCTTAGAGAATAATTAATAGAATTTTAATGAAATTATTATTAAAAGAATAATTTGGACTATTTTACAAATGTTAAAGAGTAAATTATATATTTTTTAAATATTAAAAGGTAAAATGCAGCATTTTATAAATATTAAGAAGTAAAGTAGTATCTTTGAAAATATTAAAGAATGAATTAATTTTTAAAAAAATGATAAAGAATAAATTGTACCTTTTATTCTCTTTTAAAATTTTTAAAGTTTTGTGAGTAGTTTTTATAAATGTTTATTAATCACCCTCAATAATCACAGAAAAAATTCAAAATATTTCTTATATAATAAATAATTTAAAATTTCTAGAAATATTTCTTATCTAATAAATAATTTAAAATATCCAGAAATATTTTGCACATTTTTTTGAATGATGACCACCACCATAAGAGGACCATATAATTGGTCCAAAACAAAAATACCCCAAATCTTTTGTCGATGAAATCGAGCGATAAATTTGTCCATTCTGCCATTGTCTTGACACCACCAAGGAATAACATGTCCACCATATCACAATCAACGTAAGAAGCAAGGAAGGTTCACTTAAAGCAAACAAACAACTTCACCATATTAAAGATTTACGTATTTCAGTAAGCAATCACTAGCAACGCCAGACAAAAGTGGCATTAAATAGCTATCCTGATCATGAGTTGCATGTCTTTATATATAATTATAGACATATCTGTTGCCTCATATTAAAAGTTTTTAACTTCTTGTAGAAACAGGCATGTAAATAATTTTATTTTCCCCATACAATCAAGGCTGCAAAACATCTGAATCCTTTTGTAAGACATGAAATCAAGGTTCATGCAACTCAAAAGATTCCAAAAACCGACATGTTAATGGAGGATTGGGGCATCTAATTATCACTAAGTTTCACCTACCTGCATATATAATATCCCCCCAAAGAAAAGAAATGCCTACAGCTAAGATGCTAGTAAACCTAGATAGACTCATCATGGATCTTATTGAATATCTTGGAAGGAAAGAAGATAACTTGAAAAGGTTTTAGAATGAAATGTCTGAATTAGGAAGGTGATTGATTACTCCGCAAGTCCACTTGCCTATCAAGCAATTTCTCCTTGACTGCAGAAGATGATCCAACATCTGCAGCAAATGGTCTGGGTCTTTCAACACTCTGGGATCCTGTCAATCTTGCTAATAAGACAAAGGACATACCACCAAGAACATTATTTGCACATCGAAGGGCAATGACTGACGTCTTAAATGCCAGTGGAGGAAGCCCCTTGGCCAACATAAACTCGATTCCATTCAGAGTCTGATATCTTAAGTTGCTGCTAACACCCATGTGAATGGCCCAGGTTACTGCATTCAAAAGAGTTGGAGGTGCTTTGTTTGGAGTCTCGAAAGTTGGATCCATCTTCTTCCTCGTACTGATCAACCCATTGGAGATTGCAGTACCAACAAGTCCCGCAGCTAAACCAACAGCAGCAAAAATTGTTCCTTTATACACCAGGGTTCCGAACCGATTCAGGAGACTATATGCACCAGGCTCAAACATGTGGCTCGGTGGACAATTGGCAAACATAGCAGGGACACTAGCACTAGAAGCAGATGCAGTAGGTGCCAAGAGATACATGAGAGTAAAATTCAAAATGGAACCGACCACTAAAGTTGAGAAAACAAAGTCAAGCTCATTGAGTCCAAAATTAGGACGCGAAGCCATGTCACCAAGAACACTAGCAGAAACACCAACTAATTCCTCCATTATAACCTTAAAAGGGAACTGGGGGTCTGCAGCCACCCTGGATCTCCATCCGTTCAAGAAAAGTCCCAAAATCCCAAAGCCTTTCCATGAAGATGATGATGATGATGAATTGTTGAAACTTGAGTCACCAGACAAACCTCCACCACCTCCACAGCCAAAGCCACCCCCTTGACCAGCATCATTACTCCCATTGCCTCCAGCATTGCAAACTTCAGGTTTGGACAGTTTTGGGGGCTGAAGGCGGAGAGGAGATTTTTGAGGAATGGAAGATGAAAGTGGAACAGCAGGGCATTTAGGATTGTGTACATGAGGATTCCTTCTCTCAATGGAGCTCAAGCACTTCCTTGCTAAGGAAAAAAAACGAAGTTGACCAGCCGAAGTTGCCATTTTCCCAAGGCTTACTGCAGAGGTAAAGCAAATACAGCAGCAAATAAGGATTCATACCATATTAAAAGTGTTTATATTTCCGAAGGACTTAAACAATAGAATAATTGGAGTAATTAAATTGTGTTTAATCAAGCCCCCAATGATTGGTTCAAGCGTGTAATCAGGGTAGTAACTAGTAAGTCGCCAGTTCCAAATAAAGCCTGAGATGCCTCATGGCTATATCTCCTACTATAGGTCCTTCCATTTCTATACAATTAATAAGGAAAAAAAAAACATTATAGGTACCTTGTCTGTTTTACAATAGCAGGTGCTAGTAATATCCAATACGATTCTCAAGATTGCCTACGAAGGCCTTTTTTTTTTTTCAATAAATGAAAAGATGAAGATATCCAAATAGATAAAAGCAAGCTGGCCAATTACTGCAACAAGCGCAGGAATTTAGTGAATCTTCCACATCTGCAGTGAATATCAATATTCCCCAAGTAGATAAAAAAAGCATAATTTGCACATTACTATTGAACTCAACACTAAGATGCGGCCCATAAAAGCACAACAACAACAGCTTTCAACAAACTCAGTCACAAAAAATGCGAGTAAAAGTTATCCATCTCCAAATTCCAGATCCCAGATTCTTAAAAACTTCTGATAGTTCAAAGAATTCCGGAAAGTAAAAAGACAAAAGGGCGAGGCACGTCTCAAGCAAAAGTTCTCATCTTTGAAAGCAAACACAGAAAAGAGATCCAAATTCAATACTTAGAGAACATGACGTTTCCTGATCTAAAAAGAAGAGGTTATGAAAACCCAGATAAGAAAAAGAGAGAATATTCTACCTCAGGTTGGAGCAAGCCTTCAGAGTGTCTGGAATGCTGAGAAAGTGAGAGAAAACAGAGCAAAGAAAACTAGCCAAACTTCATCAAATTTAAGCTACCCACAGAAATGAGATCCCAAAACCAAGACCCAGAAAAGACACAGAGAAGTCAAAGCTTCGTCGACCGGCGGCTTTCAGTTACCCAACTGTACAGTATATACGCCCACGAACCCATATATATACATACATATATTATATATATTTATATTCACGCTTGTTAAGAGGAAAATAATATAATATGCTTATTAATATAATATATACAAGAGAGTGAGGGGAGAATGAAAGTGCATCAGAATTCAGAAAGTGGCCCTGACAGTGAAAGGAAAATACCAAAAAGAAAAGACCAAACTTTTATGTTTCTGTTTAATATAACTGGATTGCTGTGTTCTTAATTATTATGAATACAATCAAATGGCCTAATTCCTAAACTCTAACTAATAACTAAAAGCTTAAAAAAGGAAGTTGAGAGCTTCTTTTGTCGGTAAACAAAAAGTTGAAAATTTTCTCATTTCCTGTTTGTTTCTTTGAATTTATATGGACTACAGTCGAAGCGATTGTTGGGGCGGCGTCAGTTTTGGGAACTTTTAAGGATTTTCGTCACATGAATCATGGAGGCAAGTAGTGACACGTGGGGTTTGAAACTTTGAATTCTTGCAATTTTCGGGTGTTTCACGTTTATTATTTTTATTTTATGCGTTTTTATTAGTTTTTATATTTTTATGTTGTATTTATTTATTATTTTTTAATTTATATATTATTTTTAATTTATATATTTAAAAAACAAAACTTAAAAATTAAAACTTAAAACCGAACTGAATGTGCAGGTTGGGATATACACCGTATTTCTAATTTATTGGATTAAGTTTATGAATCTATCAAAAGTCTAAATGTGTAATTATCAAGTTATTATATATTATCACAAAAAGTTTATAATATTTTTAAATATGGAATTTATTTACTGTTCAATTAATAAGGTATTTTGATTGATCTAACTACTCTTCTTGCAAAATCTAACTCTTGGCTTTAAGTATGTGATCTTTTAAATATAGTTGAAGTTGGATTTTAGTTTTCTACAAGACAACCTCCGAATTTTAATGGGCCTAACTATCCTCGGAAGTTTATTCATAATAATTTTATGGCAAAAGGTTCAATGATCCTTAATGTTTCATAAATAATTCAATTTGCCCATAACATTTTAGTAGATACTATTTTATTTTATAACGTTTGTAAAATAGTTTAATTTACCCTCTGAACCTTTACTAAATTAATTTTGTTGTTAATTAACTATTAATAATATATACGTAAGATATTGACATGAAAATATGAGACTCAAATATAATATTGATGTTAATTTTATAAAAAAATATAATTACAAGCTGATTTAAATATGAAATAAATAAATACTAAAGTAATTATTTTTTAAAAAATTACATAAATATTATTTTTAGATTCAACATTGCTATGTCAGTATCCCACGGATGCATACTTAATAATTGATTATCAAAAAATTAACTTAGTAAAAATTCAGGGGGCAATTTTTATCATTTTACAAATGTAAGGAGGTAAAATAATCCCTCTTAAAATTTTAGGGGATAAACTGAACTATTTTACAAACGTTAAAAAGTAAAGTGGTAACTTTTAAAACGTTAAGGGACAAATTAAACTATTTTTCAAAGCAAAGTAAATATTTTTCCTATTTTCAAACACATTAAATAGTTTGTTACGATTATTTTATATAGACTTAGGATGTTATAAAAATGAGTAAATGAACAATAATTGATATCTGCAATGCAATAGTAAGTGAATTATATCTTAATTAAGAGAATAAAGTTCAAATCTTTGTAAAAAAAAGAATTAACCGTTTTACTTCCAATCTAATGAAAAATTTGTATTATAGACAGCTCGAAATATTTCATGGTAAAAAAAAAGTGAAGAAATTTTAGATGTATGTGACTTTTTTGACCTTCATAAATATAGAAGTTCTTGTTTATAAGGAAATAAGTAGCTAATAAATTAGGAAGTGAATTTCCATTAGAAAGAAACTCATCATAATCATCAATAAAGATGGTCACTGATGGATTTAGAATTAGATGTTATCTTAAACTAATGAATGTTATTCTTTAGTCTATTTCATTCCCAGCCAAAGATTATTACTTTAACAACTCAATGGATTAAAAAAAGAAACTAATGATCACTAAGTCATTTGGGGAATTTACGAGTTTAAACAATTGACAATGAATTAAAATGTAAAATATAAATAGAAAAGGTTTAAATGAAATTATAAGAATATGTATGTTGTATATTCTATTATATTTATCTAGAGTTTTAATTCAATTGATTAGAGTATCTTTCTCACAAGGTAGTAGTTGTAACTATTTATATATATATTATAATAAAATAATTAAAAATAAAATTTGTCTTATATGAAAATAACTACGAGAGATGATCAGTAAAATATTATATAATTTTTTTCTTAAAAATTATATCAATTAATCTTAGTTTCCATCATATATTAACTGGAAATTTTCTAATATGAAAAGACTTTTTTAAGGAATGTTTAGTTGAGTTGGAGGTTGTAGTTTATGTGTTGTGATTATTATGTTTTTATATTAATTTTTGTGTTTTCTTTTTCGATTTTTGTATTGTATTATTATGTTTTTTATTGATTTTTGTACTTAGAAAAACAGGAAACCAAAACAAAAAATCAAAGTCCTAGGCTTGTTTAGTTCCAAATTTTTTGTTTTCGTTTCTTATTTTTTAAAATATAGCAACTGAAAAAAATAACATATTAATACAGTAAAAATTTTAAAAAACATAAAAACATAAAAAAAACACACACAAACTAATACAACAATATGAAAACCATAACAAAAAACAAAAATTAACAATCCAACTATACATATAAACATGACCTTAGTATTCAACCTTGTAGGGTGTGGATTATCAGCATGATAAATAGGAATGCCACCAGATCAAGAGACAAGAAATCCCTTTTAAACTTGTACTCAACTTGATATGAAAAATACACAACTTGCTAAATAATCTATAAGAAGAAGTTCATGACATGAACCATGCTCTAGAACATGTTATAATACCAATAATAACTAATAAAACTGTTTTTCCATGTTAGCCTTTTTACAATTTATCATGATTCCAACTTCCAAGCATCTGACAGAAACTGAAACTTGGCTTCTGTAACATCGGTACAGATTGTGGTCAACTTTAGGACATAAACATGTGACAATCTTCACATAATTCTTCTTCTTCTTCTTCTTCACATATTAAAAAGGTGCCAAGAAAACCCATTCATTATAATCTGACGCCTACTGACATACGTTGAATTGATTTTAACCTCCTTCGTGAATTTCTGAACATCCTCAACGTATTTCACCTGTTTACAAACATTAATCTCATCCAAGATTTTTGTTCTTTGAAATTTGCAGAAGTCCAACATATCCTCCAAACTGTTAGATAACAGAATAATGTGTTTAAGACGAGAAGAACACCAGTTTGCTTCCATTAAGTTCCCCAAAAGATAGATACCAGCATATGGCATGAAGAACATGGTTGGTTTTTCAACCTGTCTACTACAATTCTCGTTAATGGATAGAACCTTACAGCCCATCATCTTCAGAACAAACACATCTCTTGCTGAGAAAACGGGGTCATAAGCTTCAATCTCATCTATCCAATTTGATAGAATAAGTTTCAGTAAAACTGCTATAGCAAGTTGACATCTTGACCTATTCTCGGCCTCAATACTGCCCAACGCATAGATTACCATCTTCATACGTGGTTCGATCCCTAATGTGCTTTCGAAATTTTGCTGCAACAATTCGACAGTGTTCTTGAGCAGCTCGTGAAAGAAGGTGGAATTTGCTACTTCCTGGAAAGCGCTCCCCAGCTTCATCATTAGCGCCGAAGTTTCTATTTCCATATTCATCATTAACTGACCAAGTTTTCCTTTCGATCTTGACAAAGTCTACTTTTTAATCAATCATCAGGTAGATATAGAGTTGTTGTTGGTAAGTACTGATTAGGACAGGAGCAAGTTTGCGTAGGATTAGGATTAGCATTACTAATATAGGCACGGATCTATTTTGCTGTATCTAGGATTCCTAGTATAAGCATAATTTATTCTTTATTATAGTAAAATAATTAAACAAAATATAAATTAAAAGAATTTTAGAATATATATATATATAAGAAATTATTAAAAATTAATTTTCTATTAACCATAAGAGATGACTACTTTGCAGTGTGTTTCTTTTCCTATCATATCAGTAGGTCCGACGAAAAATAGTATAAAACTTAAAAAAATTAGTACCAAATTTAAATACTGGTCGGCACCAGCCAATATCGGTCGGTACTGAAAATTTTTTTTAATTTTTTTAAAAAAAATTTTAAATTTTTTTTTTATATTTTAGTTTTTTAAGTTTAAAGTTAAGTTAAAAATTACATAATATAATACATTTATAGACTATTTTGTAAATTTTATAAAATTTAGAAATTAATTTATAATTTTAAATAATTATCCAAAACGGTATCGATATTAACCAGTACTAGTACAGTATCGTTTTCGAGGCCAATCTAATACCGATGCCGATAAAATATTTAATATACTGTTTTCCTATTATTATAATATAATAATAATAATAATAGACAAACAGTTATAAAAGATTATAATTCATCGTAATTTTTTCTTATTCATAATTATATTCATTGTTCAATCACTTTACATTAAAATTAATTGTCTTTTATCCACTTTTTATTTTGATTATGCACTCAGAAATACTTCAATTAAAGTTTCTCTCTTTTTTTTTCAGTAAAATTTGCTTTGTTTTTGGATAAAATTCTGTCATAATTTTTGTTTAAATGCTTTAAACTTGTTTAAGTTTATTTTTTCTTTTTGTATAAAAAACTTCCTCTTTTTTATGTCAGTTATTGTCATCTAGTTTTGTTCAAGGTCTTTAATAAAATAAAAGATCTAATAACTGGATTCTTTGATTTTTATTCAAGTTAGAAGATGGTGTTTAAATTTTTATGTTAGGTAATGTTTTATTTAAATCTGTTGTAATTATTATCTTACATATCTTAATTTATTTTAATAAAATCATATTCTTATGTGTAATAAATTTGTAGATGTTATGTTTAACTGAAAATATATGTTATATTTAAATTTAATTTGTCAAATGTACTAATTAAGTACTGTTTTTTGCATAATGTTCTAAAATTAAAAAAAATGGGATATAGCCTTTTGTGTTAGACATAAATTTGAAGTCTATATAAATAAATTGTTGAATTTAAAAATTAAACTCATCTTCTACTTGAGTTTTAGTTTTTATTTCTATTTACTTATTTTTTAAATAAAAAAATAAAAAAATCTACACTAATACAACATAAAAATATAAAAATATAAAAATTAATACAAAAACATAAAAATCACAATAAAAAAATTACAATCCAACTAAACATTCCTTAAAACCTTTTTTTTATTGAAACTTTCAAATTAGTGTTTTAATTCTTAACGAGGATTTGTGAATTACAGAATTAAAAAAAAAAAAAAAGGTCTCAACTATCAATAGTCTAGGCTTATTTTCTTGTCTGCTAATGTTCAATATTCCAATTTCTAAGTCTGGAACTGGAAGTATTGTTAATTTGTTATTCTTTTTTTTTTATGCAATTTGAAGTTTTATTTTAGTTCCAGCTTCGTTCTATTTGCGCTCCTCCTCAGTTCCTTGCTCTGTCTTATCTCCGTTTTCCGACGTCAAGTTCCGGCGTAGCTGCTACTCTGTCCTTCAACTCGGAATTTTAAGTTTTATTGGTACGAATTGTACCTATTCCTTTTTCTTTTTCTTTGCTGTTTTGATGAAAAGTTATGTCTCTATCTTTAATTCTTGGTTGATATGTTTTGTTGGTTAATTGCTTAATTAACGCAGAATTTTTGTTTTTTGAGCGTTTGGATTCTTCTGGGAATAGTTTGCTAATTTTGTGGTTCTCTGTTTGGACATTGACGTTTCATAAAAGACGTCGATAAGTGAACTTTTGTTTAGTTCTAAGGGCTGAAGCTTGGTGCAGAATGAAATTTCCTTTTTTGAGAGAAGAATCAATCAGAAAAGACATGGAAAGGATAAAGAATGGACCTTTTCCATATTACTGGGTGCTTTTTAAATATGTTTTTCGATGCTAAAATGTTGTTAGTTTAATTGCTAAGTGCAGAGGATATGGGAGTAATAAAAGATGGGAAAGTATCGGGACTATTACCAAGCGCTCAAGCGTTTGCAGTGCACTATCCAGGCTACCCTTCTTCTATTTCTCGTGCCATTGAGACCCTGGGAGGGACTGAGGCAATTGAAAAGGTACAGATAAAATTTTATTGTCACTTCTGTGAAAACCTCTTTTAGATGTATGAATTTATTATTGTAATTGCTGTGACTTTTTAAGGCTCGGAGCTCTGAAATGAACAAGCTGGAGCTCCATTTTCGTCCAGAGGATCCCTATTCACATCCTGCCTTTGGGGAGCTTCGTCACTGTAATAATTTTCTATTGAAGATCTCCAAAAAGAAGACAAATTCCTCAAATGCGAATAGTATAGCAAGTAATCAACAAGAATCACAAGTTGAACCAGACCTCTGTGCTGATATTGTCAGTCAGGTCCCAGAAGCTTACCATTTTGATGGTTAGAATGGACTCAACTCTTCTTTTTATCTCTCTCGCGAGACTGAAACTGGTATTCATCCTGCATAAAAGTTTGCCTTTGAAACTTTGTGAAGGAATGGTAGACTACCAACATGTTGTTGCAGTTCATGCCAACGCTGCCCGAAGGAAAAAGAGAAATTGGACAGAAATGGAGGAACCTCATTTTGGTAAAAAAAATTTACATTAGTGTTGTTTGTAAAATATGGAAAAGCTGACCTTCTTTTACCTCGAGTCATGGTACATTATTATTATTATTATTTTTTTGTAGAAAATCCCGGCTTAATGGATTTGGATAAAGAGGATGTGATGATTTTGCTGCCTCCACTTTTCTCGCTCAAGGATATTCCTGAGAATTTAGTGTAAGAACTCTACAGCTATTGTTATGTACTTATATTTGCTAGAATGTTGTTTTTAATCTTGTGATCCTGTTTTTGTCACCATCTAATTTTATTTTCCATGCTTTGTAGTATTATTTATTAATTTTGTGATTAAAATTTTCCGCTTACTGAGTCCAATAATGGAAAAAACAACCAAGATATGCTTACTTGATGTGACTACGTTGCAAATTCTGATTGGATGGTGAGATTCTTCATGAATTCAAATTTCTTTTGTGTGTAAAAAAGAAGAGGCTAGGACCTTCTGTATTGCCAGGATTAGCTGCATTTTGATTGAAACTGTTGGATAAATAGGGGTTGGATGCTCCGTTGGCCAATTGATTTTTTTAATGGGATTTTATTCTTTTTCCCTTTACAGGTTAAGACCACCAGGCATTTCACTTTCAAAGAGGAAACAAGAAGAAGGTGTTGGGAGTCATTTTGAGGTACTGCCTAGCTAAATGCGAGATTAAAGCTTAAATTATGTTTTGTATATCATGCAGGTTGGTCTTGTATGTAAGCTATAATATCGAGAACCCTATCAACTGCAATGCAAACTGTTTGAGTTGACGATGATTTTACTCTTCTTGATGCAGATGACCATAGAGCCAGCTCTTGCTATTGATTTTAACATTAAAGATATCCTGATTTGTTAAGTTTGTTCAACCAGATGCTTGCTACCTCCTATATTAGCCCTTTTGTTGTCACAAGTAAGAGTTATTGCTTTGAGATCTAACTTGCAGTGACACTTGTGTTAGACCATTCTGGTTATTAGTCGCTCCAATCAGGTTGTTCATCTCCTTACACACGTAATTATAATAACCCTGGTAGTCAAAATCTTATTAACTTTGCAATATGTAAAAGATTATTAGGGTAGTGAGTTATCAATGTGAGTAATGTTTCAAAAAAGTGATTGGTAGGATTGTTGGTTTTAAATTTCAGATCCCAGGGCTTTAGAAATTATTTCCCATAAAAAGCTGGTCATATATCTTCAGAGTGTTAATCCAGACGATATAAGCTAATCTGAACACAAGAATTGGAATAATTTAATGGATTGTTAAGTACCATTCAGTTTGCAAAGCAAATACTTGATTTCATGCATCAGTTCAATGTTAATTACCTTAATGATCAAAGGGGTAGCAAACTGTTACATTGTACAGTTCTCACTTTCATTTTGCATAAACATTATGATAGTTGATCCTTAGTGATGTTGGGAGCAACAAGCAATATGTAAGCATCATACAGAAGACAGTATCTAGAAAACAACCTCTAGTCAGACTGATTGAAATTTTTAGCTCTTCTGTTCTACAACTACATCGCCTTCCTTTTGCATAGGCATTCTGTGTGTTACTCATGTTTGCTAGGTTTGGCATGGCTAATGAAATTGAAGCATTATCCACAAGATAATGTGGACAAAACCTTCAGAAAAGACATTGAAAATTTTGAAATTTTTTTGGGAAAATTATTCTTTTTGTCTTGTTGCCCTTAGCGTTCACACAGATTCCCAAGGAAATAAATTGGAAGGAATAAATAAAAGAAGGCTCAGAACTGTGGGAGTGGCAGATGGCTGTATTTGATCTATTTCAGGAGCGGCCCATTTGGCCAAAAGATTCACTGACTGAACGCTTACTGGACAAGGGTCTGAAATTTAACCATCAGATGCTTAAAAGGTGCTCTTCCTGCCGTTTCCACCTTGCTATTTTTTCTTCGTTTCACTTTCATTTAGTAACTCCCTTACACAGTGAGAAAGTTGATCTCATTTGATGGCTTCTAATGTTTGTATTTAATTCTGATCTTGCATACAGGCTTTTGCTTGCAGTTGCATATTACTTTTCGGGTGGACCATTTCTCAGATTCTGGATAAGAAAAGGATATGATCCTCGCAAAGATCCTGAATCTCGGATGTAAGAGCTTCACCTTAAGCTGTTTTAAATTTCTTCCTTATTGTTACATTATTTCTTGTTTTTCCTTTTCTTTATCTGCATGTCCATAACTTAATAATAATGTTTTTTCCTGTTTTAATTTTCTAAATAGCTGAAAAAACATATTAAACAACCAATTTGTGGGTTGTGGTGTTTTTAACTGGGGTTAAGTTTAATTGTTTAAATGCATTATTTTCATCTTCACTGTGATATTTCTCTGGTAATGATTGGTGGGAGACATCGATGAAGCATAAGCAGGTGCATTTCAAATAAGTAAAATATGAAATCAGTTACAGCACAGCACCTCTGTATGATAATCATTTCAGTCAGTTGACAAGTTTGCTTGAGCTTTGTCAAAAATTAGTAAATTCCTAATGGGTTTAATACATTTGAATCATCTTGCTGCAAAAAGGATATGGAGAACCATGCATGGGTAACAGTGACAGGCAATTTATTAAAGCAGTTTATTTTCATCTATATAAAGCTTGATGAGTTACACAGTTCATTATCAGTAGAATGATGTGAATATCGTCTCACACATTAGAATGGCATCTGAATTTGAAGTTTGCACATCCACAGTTCAATGTTACCTTATGCTTGTGTTTTTCTTCTGACAGATATCAACGGATTGATTTTCGAGTGCCGCCATCATTAAAGAGTTATTGTGATGCTAACTCTGATAATCGGTAAGTTATATCATACCTGAAATTTAGAAAGTGGTTGAGAGCTTGAATTTTTATCTGCTATAATTGTTCCAATAAATGGCGAGGTCTTTGACCTATGTTGCAAATATCAACAACATTGTCGAACTATGTATCTGATTCCATCATCTTAAGAGTTCTTGTCAAGTTTGAATGCATATCTGAGCATGTAATGACACCTTGACTCCAGGGGAAATTCCTTCGTTATCAAGACACTGCAGTGCATGGTGAATAACACTGAAAATTGTTCATATAAAATGAGTTGCTAACTTACTTCCATCTCAACTTTACATTGTAGACCTTTCTGTGGTGGTCTGGAACATTTTAGCCGGGCAAACAAGTTGTTTGATATAGTGTAGATTTATCAAGATTCAATGATGCCTAGGATATTTATTTGTGCTCTGTGAATCACACAGACACATCAAATAATACACTTGTATGCATAGACCGACATCTCCATGGAAGTATGTATTAGACACATACACCTGTATATGCACAAGAGAAGGCATTTTTCTACTGTTCCCTTTGGTGATTGTCTTATACTTTGAGATTTACTGGTGAACTACTTAGTTAGGAGCAGGAATGAGGCAATTTTCAGAAAATTGTTTCTCTCTATAACCATATGAATTCCTGGCTAATGATTGGGCAGGTATGCAGATATTTTAACTGGTATTTGGTAGTAGCATGCACTGCAAGCATTTGTATGCCACCATTGTCCACAGGGAACAGTGAAATTACACCTCTTAATTTGAGAATTTTTTTTTGTTTTTATTTTTCATCACAGTTTAGTAGGGATCCATAGGATGACTATGTGCTCATAAGTCCATACAGTCTGCAGGTCAGATGGGAGGATTTATGCACATTTAAAGCTTTTCCATACAAATGCCAGACATCATTCCAGCTATATGAACTTGATGATGATTACATTCAAGAGGAGATAAGAAAGCCTCCAAAGCAGACAACTTGCACAGTGAGTTTGTTGAATGGCTCAATATGTCCTATAAGATTGTTCAAGAATATTATTTCCTGATGACTATACCTGTGCCCTCACATAACCATATGAATGGTGCTTGCATGCAGCATAATATATTACATTAGTATAGTGTTAGTTTTCTAATTTAGACCTACGTGGCTAATATGGACCCCATATTTCTATCCGACTTACAATTATGATTAATATGGCAATATTAAGGACTTATTCCTGAGCAAATTTTCAGGCTAGTATGCTTCACAACTTGCTTGTTTGCACACACGTGAAAAACTGACACCCTAACCTGGCATTTTGTTTCACATCTTTTTTTCTATAGTTTGATTTGATGGTTCCATCTAGTGTGCTATTTTCATTGGTAGTCACGTGTATCACTCTTGTTTTATGTTTTCTTGTTCCCATTTTGATGTCTGTTTTGTTAGTTCTTTATGTTTTTGAAGTCATCACATTCAAGCCATAAACTTCTAATTGGGAATCTCTGACACTCAAGATAGGCTGCAAGGGAGAAAAGTTTGCAGCATAATGGTGTTTTGTATTAGTTTTGAAACTGAACATAGGATATTCACTGGCTACCTCTTGGGTCTCGTTACCATTTCTATCTTTTATATAAAATGGTAAAGTAGTTTGAGTTTCCATCTAATTGAGGTAAATGGTTAAGCATATTATTCCTGTATAGCATGTGCCTTTTACTGCATTGTTTGCTGTGTTTATAGAGCTCTTTTTGATGCTATATCTTTATAGTATGGAACAGGATGGTTCTCGCAATATGTGCTTGATAGCTTGAGACTTCGTTTGATGGTAAAGTATCTATCCATATATCCAAAACCTGGTGCCGAAAAATTACTCAAAGCTGCCCGTGAAGATTTTGAAAAGTCAAAGAGGGCATGCCTCTATAAAGATGTCTTAAAACTAGATGCAGAGAAACACCAGCAATCTGATAGAGGTTCAATTGACTTCTTTCTTTCTACATCATATTGGTCATTTCTATTAAGTTGACCATATCAAATACTTATTATTCTGATCTATCCCAACTCTTGGGTAAATGATTGAGCAAATGTGCATGAAAATTGTAAATCATTATATGAAAAAGTGATATTTGTTATGATATTTTGAAATCTTAGTGCATGATTGTGCACAGTCTTTATTCTTAGTAATTTCCAACTGAAATCTGGCATAATTTTCTAAATAGCTGGTCCTACTGCTTTCCATGCTCTGGTTGCAGACGCTAGCAAAATAGGGTCTTTGGTAGTTGATTTAGTTAGTGTGATCTTCCCTTGAAATACTTCCTACTTGCTTTCTTACTTGAATCATAATCATGAAAAGAGGATAATATTATGGTGCAGAGGTTGCAGGAGGTGAAGGTAATGAGAATCCGGACAATGTTAATGAAGTTCAAGAGGATGATATTGAGTCGGATCACGAAGAACTGGATGCATACGAGGAACTGGATATGGTAATTCAAATGCTGCTCAATGCTTTTATAGCAAAACTTCAATTCCTGCTATGGTTAAAGTTGCCTTCTTAATTTCTCTCTCTTATTCAGGCGGGCGAGGATGATGAATTCTCTTGGCAATCGCATTCTTGTATCCTTTTATCTTTTTTCGTTTTAAGTGAAAAGAGTATCTTAAATGACTTAAAATTAGAAATTTGAATGGAAGGTAAGCTGTGGTCTAACCCAACCTAAATTCTAATTTTTATTCAAACCAAATATCTAAATTTCAACCTAATTCTGCCATTTTCTATATTGCTTTATATCCTTTACATGATTTCCTTTAGATATGGAGACCAACTCAAGAAACTATTTGCAAGAGTTATTTGATAGCTTTCCATCAGCAGACGGTGATAAGTTACAAGACGCAGACAGTAGTGATAGAGAATACCATATATATGAGCCAGATGATGATGGGAATGACTCTGATTATGACGATGAATGACATGCTTCGTACATGATACCATCTTTATCAGAAGTTGGTTTTCAACTTTTTCTTTAATTCTTGCAATCTTCCCATCAACATTCCATTTTATTGATTCATTGTCTAATCTATGACCTTGTAGGGTGTAACAGTTGCAGCACAAAGCTTTCTCAGCGTATTTAATCCACAAAGGTGGTCTAAGAACGAAAGACATCTCTCAAGATGGGATTAAATTCCACTTCAACTCTATAACGGGCTTCATTGTACCTTCCCAACATGTAATATTGCTGATAGGCGGGAAGATAAGATAATTTATTGCTTTGACGATCATGTTGCTTCTGTTGGCCCTTAAAAAGATCAAAGTATTTATGTTCAGTTTTGCTCCCAAAAGGCTCTTGGCCTTGGAATTTTAGAAATGATTTTCTTTTCACATAGCTAACCAGATTCGTCACTGTGTTAAAGAGGAGCTTTACAATATATCAGCTTCTGTTGAATAATGTTCCTTTAGAACAAAACAGTTGCCAACAAATCAATTTAGACAAGACACCATTTCTAGATGACACACTCGAGTGTTCCAATAACTAGCAACATTCTCTGAATTTTCCTGAAAAAATCATTTCAGCTGGAACAGAAAACCCTTCAGCAGCAGAGACATAGCCACATATAAAATTAGTTTAAATTAATTTATATTTCAACTCACAATTTAACA
>JAOXYD010000005.1:6953482-6977733 GCA_028565735.1 Pinacopodium congolense | reverse complement strand
GGACATTCATTAACTGTTACAGGCACTAAAAGAAAGTATAAAGCTGACACAAGATATGGGTCTCTAACCATTAGAAGATGAAAATGTCTAGCCATAAGATGTCACAATTCATACTAACCAAACCGACGGTCGGGATAAGAGTTGATAATTCAAGTGAATAGCCAGGATCAGCAAGATCAGCAACTATTGCCACCTCACCTTGTTGAGCCTATAAAAAGTGATATGGGATGTATGTCAAAGAAATTGAATATAACATATCTAACTGAGAATTTTGGGAACAAATATATGTCAAATAAATTGAATAAACAGATTTAACAGAAGGAATCACAGGAACCAAATATGTCAAAGAAATTGAATATAACAGATTTTTAACTCAAGAAATCACATGAACCAAGAATGACACCATTAGGAAATGTGCGAACAAGCAGACCCCTCATACAATTTAACTTGACAAAATTATCAGAAATGCACCAAGGATATATAGCAGTGAACTTATGTTTCATACAAAACAAACCAAATAACTATTTATATTTTATATCACCGATTCCTCTGTTCTGCCCTTCCTTTTGACACAAGGACCAAAAAAAAAAAAAAAGAAAGCAAATTACTACTGCAATTGTATAGAGTTTAAGACCTGTTCAACTTTTGCATTTGAAGTATAAAGATATAAATGTTGAAGTACCCAATGAATCCTATAACTTGTCACTTAATCATAAAATAAGAGGTACAATTTGGCTGATACTGTCTTATTTGATAGGAAAAAGCAAGTCCTTGTACACGTTTTCTACTCAACTCTTGCTGCATTGCATCTCTTTCAGGATGTTTGGTTGGTTAACCACTAAGAGGTACAATATGGCTGATACTTTCTTATTTGATAAGAAAAAGCAGGTTATTACACACACGTTTCAAATCTTGCTGCATTCCACCTCTTTCAGGATGTTTTTGGACACTTATCATCTAGAGTTCATCTCTTAACCTAAGTTAACATGGAGTACTTCTATTATCCCACGTAGGAGGACAAGAGGAAAGAAGTAACCGTCTAGCTGCAAGTTACATTTATATAAGCTAACCCATACGCTAGTAAAGGTCCAACAAACCATATCTAGTGTTAACAGCCCTTTTAAAATTTTAAGATTTCGTATCATTAGAAAACATATAAAATTTTAAAACGATTCCAGCTTCATATCATTAACAAACAGATCGGACTGAAAACAAGAATGCAACTCATAAAAGGTAGGAGAATATGAAATCTGCCACAAAAGGGCATAATTGAGATAATAGATGACAAATAAAGTTCCATAGCTTCAAGTAAACTACAAGAAAGTTGACCAATGCCCTGAAAGCTGATAACTTGTGAGCCAAATAGTTCAAAATTGCCAGACTTCCCGACAGCCTTCAACTTCGCTTCCCTACCCTCGATAGAAAAATAACCGAAAACAGCACTAGACAAGATAAAAAACTGAAATTTTTTTTTTGGTTGTCCAAATTCAAGGACTAATGAACTTCAAATTCTAATTGCTATCTAATTAAATTCAAAATTTCCAGAAATGAACCAACGCATATCCCAGAGTCCAATTATCCCAACTTTGAAAACAAGCAACAAACACACACAAACATAGAAAGAGAAAAATGAGTGAAGTAGAAAATAATCGGACCTTGACATCATGGGCAGCCTTGAAGCGCAACCTGGGACCCATATCGAAGCAAGTCTTAACAAGGGCATTATGTTCTTCAAGAGCATAATGAACAGAGAGCAGCTTAGAGGTAAATGAAAGGTAGGGTTCAGAGACCTCTCCTTTGTTATTGTTCTGGAAGGCGAATTTGAGCTTAGCCAAGCTATCTAACAACTTGCAAGACACTTTGTGGAAGAACAGCGAGCTCTCGCTGTCAAACTCGGAAGTCACTCGAAGTGAGGGCCTCTTGGAGAGAATGGAAACTATAGGATGTGTCGACCGCGGCGGCGGAGGTGGCGGTGGGTAGTAAGAAAGTTGGGGATCTGCCAGATGGTTGGAGGTTGGAGAAGGAGGAGGAGGTGGCGGTGAATCAGCCATTGAAGGAATTTCGACGAGTTGTTTTGAATGGCAGACCTTGAAGCAACACACAATGTTTTGTTGGATTTAAGAGTTGTGAGGTGGGGCCGTCCGGCGAGGTCGTGGCTGATTTTCAAGACGGAGATTTTGGTGGTGGTCCACTCCATAACATCATAAAGTTTCTTAATTACGTCAGATTTTCGGGATAAGACCAATTTTAATTTTAATTTTAATAGGTAATTATATAAACTATATATATTATCACATAAAACTTTTCAATAAACTAAATTTGACATGTTTACTATAAATGATTTCAAGTAAAATTTTATAAATTAAAAAGTATGTTCAAATAAAAAGTATAAGCAAAATTCACTTCTTTTACAAGGAATTATAAGCAAAATTCATATGTTATACAAGAAATTATATATTTTTATAAATTAATTGTTTTATGACTTGTAAAGTTTGGTTTGTTTGATTTAATTTTTAATTTTTTGATTTTTATATTAATTTTTGTATTTTTGTATTTTATTTTATATTAGTGCATTATTTTTTATCTTTATATTAATTTTTTAATTTTTATGTTTTAAAAAATTAAAATTAAAATTAAAAATTAAAAATCCAAAAAACCGGCTCTAAACTATAGGATCAACTAATAAGACGCTTAATGAGACTATTTAATGTAATACATGAAGGTGTGGATATTACATTAGGCACATCACTCGAGGAATAATGAAAACTGTGGTCATATTTCACATGCATCTAAATCAAACAGCCAATTCAAAGACAGACAAAACATGTAAAGCCCAAGTATAATTTTTAAATTAAAAAGCTTGCTCCCGTTGGATTCCAATCCATTCATCATTAATACATCATGAGTACCATTTAGCAATTGCAGAACAGGTATCATCCCCAATAATCCTGTAGAAATCCTTAAGGTTGATGTGGACGGTTCATATATGATTCAATCAAGTCAAAAATCAAATTTCTAAAGAGAGACTTTGTTAATCCGGTCCAAGGCTCCCATTTTAGATAATGGAATCATGGAATACATATATCCATTAAGAAACTGAATAATCAATGCTTGGCAAATTATCAGGAATTTGCTAGAACAAAGAAAAAAAAACTTGTGAATACAACAGTTTCATTGCTGAGATGATGTTGTTCCAGATCCTGAAGTTGGAACCCCAGAAGGTCCAGAGCCAGGAGGAGCAGTCCTTGGTGGTGGCACAGAATGATGATACTGTTGACCAGCTTGTGAACCCTGTGGAGGGGGCACTGAAGTTGGATATGACGAAGGGTATTGCTGATAAGGTGGCTGGGGAACCGTATAACCATACGGTGGCGGTGGATAGTAAGGCAGACGATGTTGTTGCCCAGGACCCTGCTGCTGGTATTGCCCATGTGGTGCTGCCATTCCCTGAGAAGCATATTGCTGACCTTGCTGCTTCTCTAATCCAGGCCTGTTGTCACCGGATCCTGACGCCCCATCTTGAGATGGAACAAGGGCTCCCATACGTTGAGGATCCATCGATGGGTAATACGTTCTTTCCTGCTGGGGCGGAGGAGGAATATTGAAATAGTGCATACGTGGAGGTTGCTCCTGAGTGCCAGGTGGATGTAATTGGTTCTGCTGCTGAGATACAACTTGCCGTGGCAACATCCCACTATGAGCCATTGCTGCATGCTGCCTTGCTTCTTCTGAACCTTCGGTCTCAGGTTTAGGTGCTTGTGGCCTACCCCACATCAGCTTCAGCCTAAGACCTTTGATAACAAGTTTGTTGACAAGCTCTTCAGCAGCCTTCTCTGCACCTTCTCTGGTGGTGTATGTCACAAATGCAATTGCTCGTTGAGGAACCATTTTTACAGATTCAATTTCACCGTGGGCATAAAAGTTATCCCTAAGATCCTGTTCTGTAATCCTTGCGTCAAGTCCACCCACATAGAGAGTTCTAATGCTTTCATCATCGGGAGGTTCCAGTGAAGGCATCTCACCAGCCTTACCGAGAAGTTTCAGAGCAACTGGATCATTCACACTGCAGACATTCCCAAAAAGAGCCTAATAAGCGTTATGTAAGACATGTTGCAACTGCTAATATTTGCCTATCACACCCATCTGTTAGTCTGGTGGCTGGGAAACTACATCAATCATTAATCAGTCAGCTGACATGAATGGCTCACATGAAGAACATCCAACCATCAAAATAAATATATCTCGTCAGAAAGAATCTAAAAGATTTGCACATACCCATAGTAACGATCTTTTATATTTTGCTGAGACAATTCCCCAGTTATGGGCATCTCATGCCTATAAGGACACTCAGCACCTCTTGTACATTCACCACGTACATAGAAACTGCAAACATGAGCTCTGTTTCTTTTATAGTACGGTGTCGTCCTTTGTAGCTTCAAAATAGTATCATTCGGCCTTACCTTTCCATATGAAGATTCATAGTCTATGCCTGCTCTAGCCTGCATTACGCAATCAGTGAATCAACTTCAGTTACTTAAGCACGCATTGAACAAAAACATGCTAACAACTGCATACAAAATGAAGCAAACCTGACAATGTTGACATATAATCCTAATCAGGTCAATAAGATACTATACCTTAGTCCCCAAAATTCTATAGAAATGCACTGACAATCAGAGGTATAAAGCTCTCGGGTATATATGTATGCAGATGAAAGATACAAACAATGTTCAACAACAAACAACAATAAGCGGCAGATGAAAGATACTAACAATGTTCAACAACAAACAACAATAAGCAGTACCCAACTTGTAAACAACAGCAGTCAGACAAACAATTTGGAAAAGGCACGGGGAACACAAAGACTAAGGACTTAACAAATCAACAATTATCAATACCAGAACACAGAAAAAGCAGTCAAGGGAACCATGAAATGTGAATTCACATCTATACTACAGATACTTTCTAGATCCGCAAACATATAACAAAAATACTGTACACAAACAAGTGGTACTGGTTTTGAGAGTGCAGCATGCACTATAACAAGTATCTTCATAAACAGAACTGAACAAATGCTACAGGAAAAGAAACGAGTGTTGCAAAATAAACATAAATGTACCCGACGGTCATGCTCCTCAGCAAAATACTCCCTGTTCACATCACTCTTTGGAATGGCATCATTGGAATTGATACTGAGAGCAGTATCCCGAACTTGCACTGGCAAACCATACTCAAGATCCAGAAGGCAGACCTGACATACATTCTTCAATTTACTGCATGTTTGGCAAACCTCGGTCTTCTTATACCTTGCATCACGACCAGGCCTCCACCGGAAAACTGTAAACGGTCGGGTACATATCTTGCATTCCTTATCAAATTCAGCTTTGGTCTACATACCCAAGGATCCAACCATAAGCAAGATGTCCACAAAAAACAAAACAGAAACAGGAATGAGACTCTTCAGAACAAGGGTCATACCATGCGGACGTAGGGATTATCCCCAAGGCAAGACTCGCATATGATAGGGAAGTCCGAACGTTCCCAACCATCAGCCTCAACATCTCTCAACAATCTGTGTGCCATTTTCTCGTCTGCTTGGGTCAGAAAGCCCTTCAATGTTTGTTGGTAAAAACTGACTTCACGGATGCAGGAATACAGTCAGCATCGAAATTAGCGTCAATAACAGAACATTAACCAAAAAGCATATGTGGGTATCTGAATTAGGCCGAAGATCACTAATTTGCAGTTTCTGCTAACGGACTACATGATAGAAACAGTAAAAACGTTTCCACCCCATCGATAGGCCATCCAATGGCACATGAAATGCAAGATTACAACTTGGTTAAAAACCCCTAGAATTACGATTACGTGCACACATAGCATCGTTAGCTAAAGCAAGAAAAAGAGGCAATTTAACAATAAAAACAGCAAAAGAACGGGTTTTGAAATGCAAAGAGGGACGGTGAGAACCAGTAACCCAAAAAAAAAAAAGAAAGACTGTAGATTTTACCTGGAATAGTGAATCTTGGAAATTGCGCCGGCAATAGTGAAAGATTGATATGAGATTTGGCTTTTGTATTTATGCTTCTCTGTGAGAGGAAAAGAGAGATTGTGCTTCGTTTTCTCTGCCTTCTTACCCCATGAATCAAGTATTTGGTTGAAATTTGCTTTTGAAATTAATAATTATATGAACTCGACCACAGACCCCCAAGGTGGGGGTCTTTGCAGCCACGTGAGCCGCTTGAGGGCCCATTATTTTTTTAAATTAAAATTATTATTTTATTATTTTTTAATTTTTAATTATTTAGAGATATAAGTACCATTTTACAAATTTTTGAATACACGTTTAAAAGCTATTTACTATCACTTTTATTTTTTTATGATTATTTTATATTTATATTTTATATTTTTGTTTTTCTATTTTTCTTATAAAGAAAAACGAAAATTTGTTTGGTTAATAATTGTAATAAAAAATAAAAAATAAAAACATACTTGGTTGAGATTTAAAAATAATAATAATTTAATAATGATAATCAAATATGAAATAAATTAAATTATTTGACCAAAATACTCTTTTACACCTTAAAAATATATTATTAGTTAATAGATTATATTTATTATTTAATAAAAAAATCTGTTTATAAAATCTGTTTTCAAAATGTAAAAAAATATCATTTTCTTGTTTTTCTTTTTCTTTTTTTATTTCTTTGATTTTGACAATAGAAAAATAAAACAGGTAAATGCATTTTTTTCTCTATTTCTCTATTTTTGAAAACAAAAACAAAAACAAAAAATATAAATGAAAACAAACAGGCCCTTACATTTTTATCTTTAAAATATTTATAAATTTATTTCTTTATCGTTAACATATTTATTATTTTACCCTCGTTTTATTTATGAAATTATGAAATTACCAATGAGTGGCTATGAAAGGCCGCCAAACCTTAGGACATGTAATTTTTCTGAAATTTTATATCTATGAGGAGTAATTTTTTAGTTTATTAAAAAATCATTAGTTATTATTTATTAGTTAATGATAATTTCAAAAGCATGATCGGATATTGAAACAATTAAAAAATACTTGAGGTTTAGAGATTTAATAAAATTAATATAAAAATCGTATCACTTACAATAAATAAAAATATAAAAATAAAATATTTTATTTAAATAAAATAATCTATATAACTAAAATGGAGTAATATAATTATTAAAAAATTATTAGCTTGAAAATTAAAGGCTTGTCTATTTTTATTTTTGTTTTAATTTTCTATTTTATAAATACATAAATAAAAAATAGTATAAAAATTGAAAAAATAACACACAAATATAATATGAAAATTAAAAAGTTTAAAAATTAAAAAATGCACAAAATTGATAAAAATATATATAAATAAAAAAAGAAAGTTGAATCAAACGAACTCCAATAATATGGAACTATTGTTGAATAAATCAAGTATTAGATTGTCAAAAATTCATGGAGTATGAATGAGGAGAGAAGGGATGCATAAGCATGCACAAAGAAATTCTCGACACGAAAGGACTCTGTGGCATAGCAATAAAGGTTTTATATTCCATCAAGACTTCCTCATCCAATCCTATAGTACGTACTTCTCTCAAGGATGAACTTTAAGTAAACATAAACAAAAATTGATTACATATTGCAATACTAGTTTCAGAAAAGTTATTTTACAACCTTGAAAATGCATTCCATAAAATCCTTGTCCTGCTTCATAAATGAATAAATTTGTAAATAATAGTTGGTTATTGTATAATATTACTTAAAATCAATGTTTTAGCATATTATTTTTTATTCTAATAATTATGATGGAAGAATCTCACCAATAATTAAACTATTGCAATGAAATATCAAAATTAAATTTTCTTGATTTTGGGTAAAATTATAGAGTATAGCAAATCTCAGAATAATACGATAAAAAATAACATAATGATATCTCAAGAATTCAATCACACAATATACTATATTTTTGGCATTAAAGTAAAACAAACAGATAATGGCACATTTATTTCTCATAAGAAACGTGCTCAAAAGAAGTTTAAGATAAGAAGGTGTAAATCAATATTGACTGAAAAGTTAAAGCTTGTAAAAGATGACTGCAATGATTTGGTTGATTCAACAATTTTCAAAAGACTTGTTAGAAGCCTAAGGCACTTAACATTAATAAGACCAACATTGTTTATGGATATGAACTTGTGAGCATATGAATGGATGTACCATGATAATCTCATTGGCAAACTACAAAAAGAATGCTTAGATACATTAAAGGTAAACTTGAAGATGGTATACTCTAATCTTATGGTAACAAACATAGATGGTTTTACAAATAGCAATTAAGCTAGTGATACTAAAAATTGAAAAAGAACTTTTGATTATGTCTTTAATCTTGGTTCATGACCATTTTCTTACTCATTCCAAAAACAACAAGTTGTAGCTCTTTCAACAGAAGAAGTTAAATACATTGTAATTATAAATTATGCCACTCAAGCTATTTATTGATGAAGAATGTTCAACAAGTTATAATATCAATATGATGGTCTCATAACAATTTGATGTGACAATAAATCAATAATTGCCTTGTCAAAAAAAATCTCGTGTTTTATATTCGTAGTAACCATATTGACATCAAAGATCACTATATTTGAGCAATGTATTAAATACCATACCGGTACTGGTACCAGATTTGTCTAAAAAATGGTACGGTACCGGTACCATTTCGAAGAATTATTTAAAATTATAAAATAATTGTATAAAATTTATAAATTTTATACAATAATCTATAAATGTATTATAATGTGTAGTTTTTAACTTAACTTTAAACAAAAAAATACAAAATACAAAATTTTTCTTTAAAAAAAATATTTTTTACTTTTTTTTTTATTTTTTTTCGGTACCGACCAGTATCGACTGATATTTGCTTCTGAAACGGTATTTAACCATTCCGTTTTGATTTCGGTCTGGAATGGAACGGTATTTGACACATTGTATTTGAGACCTAGAAAAAGATCAAGAATTGTGGTTGAAGATGATTCGTCTGAAAATCAAATTACTAACATTTTCATAAATACATGCATAACCAATGCATTCTTTAAGGAATAAAAGATGTTTGGCTTGGTAAAGTATGAAAAGGTTGGTTTAAGGGAGGATGTTAGAAAAAATAAATCAAGTTTAATTGCTAGGAAAGAGAAAGGTATTTGTCTAATTATGAGCTATAAATTACGAGATCATGAGTTATAGCCAAGTTGTCTTTGACTAAGTCAAAGATGGCCAAAGACAACAACTTGATTTTTTTGCATCAATCGAATTTATAGTTATATAAAAGGAACTTGGATCCTTAGTATATATGTGATTAAGGTATTCTAATGAATCTCTTTTATGTGTGTGAGAGTATATTAAAATTTAATAAGTGATTATAAAAATACTTTTATTGAGAAGTTAATCTCTAAGCCATGCTAATTTGACCCCTTTAAATACAAAGTAGTGGAATACAGACCATAATAATAAGAAATCATGGAAAAGTAGAGACTAACCTCCTAACAACATGGAAAGAAAATTCACAACTATCAATACAAAAAAAACTACTAATATCAAAATCGTACAAAACTCAAAAGAAGGAGCGATCATTAAAAAAAAAAAGTCTACAAACTTGGATAACATGATCAAATGCCACTCCAACTTGCTTATGTGACTTGAACTTGCCATCCTTAGACATCAGTAGTGCCAACAGTATAGGATACAAATAGTATGGATATTACATAATTTTTTCCCCTCTTTTGTAAATTCAAGAAAACAAGAGAAGGTTTGTATAAAAAATTCTAATTATAAAAATCGGTTAACATAAATTGATATTTTATTATTAAACATAAATATCTTATTACAGGTGACCCATTTGCAATTTCTCCCTAATGGCATCAAGTATCATCACATTAGTGTTTACACTAATATCCACAACATGTTTAAACTTGCTAGTGTTCATGTATCTAATAGCTTTGATCAACTTATCATATTTATCCTATTAAAGTAATTAGATATAAACATAAGGATGAGGAATCGTGAAGGGCTTTGGTTCCTTCTACTTAAAGATAACTACAATTAAAATCTCAAGTATTATGGCCAAGATGCAATTCCTTCTTTTTATAGGCATTAACTTTTAAGATCTGACTTTTATAGATTTTAATTGATTAATCATTCCTGTATAACTCTAATTTCTTCAAGAACTTTGGTCTAAGAATTTTTGATTCACTAGATTCTCATGCAAAGGAAATTATAAAGCATACTTATCTTTTTATACGACTGCTACTATATTATGCAAGAATTAAGCTTTTACGAGAGAGAAAACTTAGAAAGAAGTCATAGGATATGAAACACTCACACTACTATTGATGGATTTAAAGTGTTTAAGTGTGATTATAAAAGATAGGAAGCCTTACCCTGATAAGCAAAGTAAGAAGAATAAGACAAACAATGTTACATAAAAGATATGGCCTACTAAGACCATTATAACAAGGCAATCCCACGCTTTTCAATAATACAAACTAAAATACAAAAGATCATAATAAAAGTTACAATTATTGGAAAATATAATGTCTCAATAAAGGAGATAAGGTTCCTTAAGGATAACAAAGAATCTTTAAGGAGATGCCGCTGATTCAGTTCTAGGTCCACCAATACCATCCTCATTTGAAAGGTCGTCATCCATATTTTTCAATTCTTTAATGAAATAGTCCACCTCATCATCATTCTAAACATAGGGCCATAGATTATGAGAATCTTGGAAATGGACTAGAAGGCCTTTGGTTTAAAAGCTACTTCTGCTGAACAATATATAAAGTTGACAATTTCTCAAGCACTTGTTGATTTGTGGAGAGACCAACATCACAATCACCTACATGTTGGAGCCATTTGCTTATGTCTTACACTCCATGGTAGAAAAGGCATTCCTGCAACTACTAGAATTTCCCTTTTGGATAATGCTTGTACTACATACCAAAATGCCTTGATTAGTACATTGTTAACAACTCTCAACCATGACATTGTTATCCTTACCATTAGTTTGAACTTCAATATTTACTTGGATGATCTTACTTTGTCTGAATGCCTTCAAGTTCAAGTCCAAATTATTATAGCAAAGTAAGATCCTTCAACCATCATGGCCACTTTGCATCATTAAATGATCTATCATCTGTAAAATCATGTTTTTGAGCTCAACTTCCCAAACTTTACTACCGATGCCTTACATATGATACCTGATCATGTTTATGACAATGCAATCATCATTTAGATTCCAAAACAGTTACCTCCTAAGGATCTTGAGCAATTAATTCCTACAAAATGGATTACAAAATATCAAAAACCATTTCGTACTTCTTATAGTTACTCTATCCATAGAATTACTTCTTTCTATTTTGAGAATGTTGAGAGATAGCTTTGTTCAATTCATCTTCTAAAAGCCCAATGATGATAAATCTAAGCCTTTCACTGTTCCCATATCTGGCCCTATTTTGATGTTATAACCATTGTTTTTCCCACTGTGAAGGTAAGGGTGACCCTCATATTCATCATGTTACTCCTAATGGCTGACCTATCTATATTAGTCATTCTTGGGGATATTTCATTTAGGGATATAATCCCTTTATGTGTGAATTAGATTGTGAGATCTATTCCATCATTGAGTGGCATGGTACTGATAGTGAAGATAAGCCTTTTGCCAGAAAATTTCACAGAAAGAGACATTTCCAGGGAAGGAGACAACCTTCCAAATACAAAACCATCTATCACTATTAACCTTCATCACTACTTAGAACCAGACATGATGACTAGAAACCAAACTCCAACCATGGGTTGGCTTAAAAATCCACGACCTAGACTACAGAATCTCTATAAATTACTTAAGGCATTTAGAAAAGAAAATTGGCTTCCACACAATGAAATTCATTTAAGGCCTGAGCCTATCATTCTCTCTATTCCTTTAATTAGTCTAAGTCTATTCCATGTATGATGATGTAACCCTATAAGGAAGAATTTCCTCCTCTTGAAAGGAAAACATATGACACCGACAGAGTAATTTCCAATCCTTATGTTCGTTCCACCAGTATCACTACTTATGGTGCACTTGCTTCTACTCGTACGGATGAAGTTCTTAGTTGGCAAGCTAAGAATGTTTTTAGAATAAGGTCTTCACTATATTGATCATAAGCTTGATGGTCTTACTCAGCAGACTTAAGCCACTCAAAATGGGGTTTATCTTATGTCATTTTAAGTCCAAACTTTGTATAAGACACTCCAAGCCTAGATGATCCAACTTGATGCAGATTTATGACACTACATTATTACTCACTATGTTATCCCTGACTTTACCAAAAAATAATAGGAACTTTGACATGACAAAGAAATCCTACAAGGAATGGAAATAGACGTGCAAAAAGAATAGTACAAGATTGTTTATGAGGCTTATCTATCATCTTTTCCCATAGTTTAGCCCATTTATTCCACTCCAACCTATCCCAAAGCTAAGGATTATTTAAAAATATTCAAAATGAATTATCCCTCATGTGACAACATCAAGCCTTACATCCCACATCTATAAAGCCTCAGACGTCTAAACAGACCCACTAAACTACTCTATCTTTTTTCTATACCAAACTTGTTAACCCTCCTCCAGCATCACCACCTAAAACTCAACCTTCTTTCTCTACTGGGAAAGACAAATCCCCCTAACAAGAGTTTATAGCTACTCTCAATCTTCTATCTGATTCTAATAGTGACTATTTTGATGCATCTTTTTCAGATGAGTCTGATATACTAAAACATATTTCTGTTTATCTGAATTAGTGCAAATGATGATGGTTGATCTTGAAACTTCTCATCAAACTAATGTTAAACTAGAAATTAATGAAGTTGAATCCTCAAGAATTGAACCTTTATAACCCTAACAACAAGTTGATTATGTACCTTTACCTATACCTACATCTAGATCATAGTTTATATTTGATAATCTTCCTCTAAAAAATGGAGAGATAGTCTTCATGAATTTGTTGCATAGATAGATTTACAAATGACATGCTTTGATATTACTTTGTGTGACATTTTATTGAAGTGTACTTCCTATTTTACTAGAACCTTGTGGGAATGGTAGCAAAGTTTTGATGAATATAACAAACTCACATAAATCTAACTTTCTTCTATTGGCTATTTTCTTTGCATTATCTACAAAGAATTCATTGGCAATTTCTAATTAATTAACAAACAAAATTGTTAAGAATACTTTGAAATAAAGTGTTGTTTATTGGATGAAAAAGACTTATAAAAGCCTTTGCACCACATGTTAGCAAAATACTATATGCTGAATGGATTCAATGATGTCAACCTTCATCATACGTTCATTGCATCTCTTCTAAAAGAACTTCAACTAAAATTGTAAAGAACTATTATTGCTTTAAGAAGAGATATATGAGATATATCTCTTAGGGAAATCTATCAATTGGCCTTAGCCATTCTCGATAAACTTTGTGATCAACACAAGTTCTTCAAAAATATGCTCAAAAGAAGTCCTCAACTAAAAAATGATTGTAAAAAGCTTTATTCAAGATTAAATGCAAGGAATAAAAAAATGTGATTGTTCTATTAATAAAATATCTTATTATAAACCATTCTCTCACGATAAAGCACGTTGAGCTTAGAGATTTTAGAGATATCTTAATGGTTATCATAAACCTTTTAGACGAAGAAAGGATGTTTGAATTTTTAAAAGATGTACCGCTAATGCTAGCAAAGCAAATCACTGTTTTGTTTATAGCAAATCAGGACATTTTGCCAAACAATATCCCAACAGAAATAAAAGAGATCTCAAATTATTTGAGACCATTGAGGCTATGATGCCTATTCACAATTATGAAAATATTGAAGATCTTATTAAAGAACAAATAAGTAAAGATTAGGAAACCAAATTTATTGTTCCTATTGATGATACCTCTGATGAGGATCTTGATGCCTTTAGAGAAATCATTGACGATGATTATGAAGATGATTCCATCTATATGCTTTAGCAGCTATGCTTTAAGATGGAAACAAAGCCCTTCATTATTTCTTATCCTTATGTCCATATCTAATTACTTTAAGAAGATAAATATGATAGGCTGATTAAAGCTATTAAATATATAGACACTGGTTCTTATCGAAGTGTCATGAAATCCATTATCTTACCTCATAAAACTTGGATGTCTCATAAGAAATATTTTTCTATTGTTGATGGCAAAACCTTCAAAATTGAGCTTATTATACGAAATGGAAAATTAGTATAAAATTGTTTCCTGATTTTATTATTTAGACTAAACGTCTTAGCAGTCATCTTCCTAGCCTAGATATGCTTATTGGCATGGATGTTTACTACAAGGTAGCCCATCTGCAAATTCTCCTTGATGGGATCAAGTATCATCACAATTTTAGTACTTATATTGATATCCGCAACAAGTTTGAACTCATTATTATTCCTTCATAATATGAGGAACTTCATGATAAATTATTAGAACATTGCTCTGAAAGTCATGATTAACTTACTCATCCAAATCCCCTTTGAAAGAATGTAGGATTCTTCATTAAATTTCCTTTTAAGAAAAATGAAAACATAAATCCTACGAAAGCCACTCATCCTAATATGAATCATGATGACTTAAATTTAGCATAAGAGAAGTGTGCTATCCTACTTCCCCAAAGATTGATTGAAACTACAAAATTTTATTAGGTTTTTCAATAATTTTATATATAAAAAAAGAGCAAAATAATGTTGGGGTAAAAAGAGGTTGGTGATTGATTACATACCTCTCAACATATTTCTTTAAGATAACAAATTTCCTTTATTAAAGATTATCACTAGTTATGTTCCTTAAGGAGGCCAAGATTTTTTTTTCAAAATTTGATCTAAAAGCTAGAATTTAACAATTGGGTATTGACCTAAAAGAAAGGTACAAGACAACTTTCTATATCTAAATGCTCCATATCAATGGACAATTATGACATTCACACTCAAAGTTACCTCATCTTTAATAAGTTGTGATAAAAATTTATGAACCATGTTGCCCAGTATTTTGATTTATATCGATGACATTTTGCTCTATTCACGGACTTATGAAAACCATAGGGTACTATTAAAATAGTTTTTAGATATTACAAAGTACTATGGGATTATGTTCTCTACAAAGAAAAGTTACATTAGAATGACCCAAATTGAGTTTTTAAGAATGAATTTTTATAATGAATTTTATCATCTCGATCCACATATTATTAGTGAGCCTCTAAATTTTTCGTATGAAAATCTTAGCCCAAAGCAAATTTAGCAATTTCTTGGCATTATTAATTATATTTAGGATTTTATTCCTTATGTAAAAGATAATACAAGTGTCTTATCTAGATTGCTGAGAAAAATTTCACCACTATATAGTCTAGACCAGGTAAAAGTTATTTAGTATTTAAAGTAAGTAGGTCAGCATCCACCACCTTTAAAGATTTTTAATAAAGGGATGCGAATCCTCCAAATTGATCAAGTGACCATTATTGGTATACTATCTGGATTGAAGAGCTTGATGGCAAACGAGATTATTGTGGCCATAGTAATAGCCAATTCAAGAAGTCAGAAAAGTACTATCATGCATCTACAAAGAGATTTTGATAGTAAAGAAAGGAATAAAAAATTTTAATTTTACCTCAGTCCACATTATTTTGTGGTAGAAATGGATAATCCCTAAGATTCTTAAGTCCAATAAAAAAATTTTGCCTGACAACCAATTACTTTAATAGAAAGATTGATTTTTTCGTTATAAATTTATAATTTGCCACATTAAAGGACATCATAAAGTGCTTGTCGATTTCCTTTTTAAACCTTGCAAACCTCTTCAGCTTCTCACTCTTACCAAAGCAATCCCCCTCCTTCTCTTCCCTATTATGGATCTCCCTCTCTTTTCCAAAAAAAATAATAATAATTTCCCACTTATTACTCGAACTCCTCTTGAAAACCTTGAAGAAATTGCTACCTTTCTCCAAAAAAAGTCTTTTCTATTTTATGTATCTTGTCCTTATCACGTAAAAGTACCACTAAACTTACATCATTTTGACACCCACACTCCTTATCATATAGTTTATCATTTATATAATTTTATCCTTGGAGCTTCCATGTGGCATATGTGGTCTCTATCAGGCCTTTTATGCATGCCTTATTACTCTTTCTCTTAGACATATCAACTAGCATTTGGTAAATCTTTCCAATGAAAACTCTCTGTTATGGACCTTCCTTGAATAGTTCTAACCATTAATAAAATGACATATTCAATTGAGTCAAATCCTTAAAAAATACCAGTTATTGAGTATTCCATTAGAAAAATAGAATATTCAATCTTTTTTTATAGTTCATTAACCATATAGTATGATCAAAAGTGGCTATGTCTACATCATTAATCATTTCTAGTTGTGAAAAACTTGCATCGATTGGCTCAAGAATTAAAAAAGAAATCATGCATGATTTGTTCCATTTTCTAGATCACCTCAACAACTATTCAAAATCTAGGTGACTAACTACATGTACCTCTCTCTACCTGTATCCTAATGATTTTTCATTACCTGAGCCCATTTCATCTAGTGATGGTTATAGGTCTTTAGTTGACCAATTTGTTCACATGGGTTTTAGTATTACAGGTGGAGAAGTACTATGTCCTCCTGGTCTTGAACCTAAAAAGACATTTAAAGTTGGTATAACTTCTAGAATCAAGCCCAAGCCCAAAGGCCTTCTAACCCATTTCCAAAATTCTTAAGATCCATGGCCCTCTGTTTGTAATGATGATGAAGTGGATCATTTTATTAAAAAATTAAAAAAAATATAGATGATGACCTTTCAGATGAGGGTAGTATTGGCGGACTTAAAGTTAAATCAATGCTATGGTCTTTTGTATTTTAGTTTCATTATTGTAAGGTGTGGAGTTGCCACGTTATAACGGTCTTAATAGGCCATATCTTTTATGTAGCATTGTTTGTCTCATTCCCTTGCTTTGTCTATATAAGTAAGGCTTCCTATCCTTTGTAATCACACTTGAACGCTTAAATTCCATCAATAATAGTGTGAGTGTAGTTTTCTCTCTTCTGAAAGCTTAATTCTTGCATAATGTAGTAACAATCATACAAAAAGACAAGTATACTCTACATTTACCTCTGTAAGAGAATCATGTGCATTAAAAAGTTTTAGGCTAGAGATCCTGAAGAAATTAAAGTTATACAAGGATGATTAGTCAATTAAAATCTCTAAGAATCAGGCCTTGAGAGTTAATGCCTACATAGAAAAAGACTTGTATCTCAATTAAAATACCTGAGATTTTAATTATAGTTATCTTTAAATAACTCTAATCTCTATTAAAAATTGAGTAATTATACAAAGTTTAATTTTGAAAATCTATCGGAGATCTATATAATCCCTTAGGTTCTGATTGTTTCTTTAATTATATTTATTAAGGTATTAATATCAATATAACTATATTTATTATTAATGATAAAATGTTAAATAAAAATTAGAATAAATTAATTAAATTATTAATTATTTAATCTTTGCAAATTTTATTGATAAATTATTAATAGCAACTTCATCATACTAAAATTAAATCTTTATATAAGTTAAAAAATCAGTAAAAATTTGCAAAATTTTTTTTATAAACCAATATATATTTGTCAAAATATATCTTAAAATAAATGTTATACTCTAAAATTAAATATTTAAATCTAAAACCATTCTTTTAATTAGAAAAAATTTGAATTTTTAAATATATTTTATTGATTTTAATTTTAAAATAATTTTATTTTCAATTTTAAAATTTTAAATTCATTATAAAATAAACTAAAATATATCTAATTATATAATTAAAAATTCTTATTAGCAATTAGTATTTAATAATATTTATTTAATTATTTAATTTGTTTAGAGGCTCAGCGGCTCTTTTAACCCCCTACTTAAGACCCACCCCCTACTTAAGACCCACATGAGCCCCACATGAGATTTGAAAATGAGATTAAAAATTAAAGTTGAAAAATAACAAATTTATCCCTCTTTGATTATCAAATTTACAAAAAATTTTAAAACTTTAAAACTTTAAAATTTAAATTCTAAAATCACAAATTTTAAATTTTAAAACTAAAAAATCTTAAAATAATATGATAATAATTTTTTAAATAATTCAAAGGTATAACAGTAAATTTAATAAAACTAAAAAATTTCTTTTTTTATTTTACCCTTAAAACTGCAGGAGAAAAGACAATAATCCCCGAAAAGTTATAGGACTTTGTCGTTTTCCTGTAATTAATATATTAAAAATTAAAGGGCAGGAACACGAAAACTACTTTTTATAATTTTATAAATTAGAAAAATTAGAAAAAATAAAAATCGAAACCAACGTAAACACAACCAAAATCCTTTGTTTAGTCGCATTTAAAAACAAAAACAAAAAATAAAAAGGAGAAGTGGATGTAATCAAACATAAGTTCCTTCACTTCACTGTTATAAAGTCTCAACTCACAAGTTTATCTATTTTCAAGTATTCGTTTACCCCCTCCCACGGGTTTTGTTCTTTTAATTTCTACATATGATTATATCCAAAGGTGAAAAAGGTGCAGGAACAAAGGAATGAACACATTTGTTCCAACAACATCCATACCAAGCTTGGATAGATACAAGTTCTGAAAAGCTTAACAACTACTACAGATGGACAGCCGTCTCTAAAATTCTGCCATCAACGCCAAGATTTATTTCCCTCGACTCCAGCATGAGCTTATTTGCCACATTGATGTGAAACTAAGCTCCAATGCTCGATCATGCAACATTGACTGCAGCTGCTGGCTTCCCCCGACCCATTGCAAATCCTCTTGTGCCATCAGGCATACGGGGACCTGGAGGCTGCTTGGCAGCAGCTTGCTGCTCTCCAATAACTGGCGTATTTGAAGGGGGAGTTCCCACATGATTTCCACGGTTATTGTGATGATATTGAGGCCGTCCTCGTCCCTTGCCCCTCCCCCGGTTACGCCCTTTCCTCTGTGCACCTTCCTTCTCATTGGCATGATCCTCTCCCTGGCCATGCAGAAGCAGCCATAATATGTTAACTATGAAGCCAGAGCACTTTGGTCAAGCAAGCTTTCTTTTCATTGTAAAATTCTCAGCTAAGCTGCTACTCAGCTTTTCTCAATAAATGGGAGAAATGTTTATCAACACGTAGAATATATTTAACAGAAAGTTAACAGCTAAGGAGAACTTCCAGGACTTAACCGTAGCCTAAAAGACTACGATCACTGTCAGGTTCATAATGATAACAATTAAGCCACATTATTGGCACTCATATTTTTGGCACTTACAATTTGTTCCTGAGTCTGGACTTCTTCTTGTAGTGATGCATCTTCCACTTGATTCTCCGTCAACTGTTGCTCTGATGTAGAGACTTCATCTTCTTCCAACTGCCCCTGGACATCATGACCTTTCTTTCCACGTGCTTGTGTAGGTTTTGGCTGTAAATTGAGGAAACCAACAGAAACACGTGATTCCAACTTCAAATGTTAACTGAGGGCTTTCACCATGCTTTGCTTTTATGCATATTATTATGATTTACAAAGCTGTCACCTAGTAGTAGGTTGGCCTACCAAGAATAACTTTTAAGTAGAGAAGAAACATTCACATTTTTGTTATACAATGCAAACATGCAGTGCTCAACACCAGCAGCAAACGCCTAATAGAAGCAGTTAGAAGTGACTCTCCATCCCATGCATCAGTCTTCTATATTTTTTCAGCTTACTACTTTTGGATACAGCATTTCAACACACCAAACAGTATTCCATAATTTGATCTTCAAGTACTAATCTTATATCTGAAGAAAATTTTGTTGAACCAAAATGAATTCTCAAAACAGATGGAATAACTTTCAATGTCTCCAGTGGCTAACACTGATTTGTATTGTCCACAAAACAAGAAGAAAAGAAGAAAGAGAAGTATAAGAAGATGGTGGTGGTGGTGGTTGTTAGGAGATATAGTAAATGATGGCAGTAATGAAGAGATTAGATTCCATACCATGCGTTTAAGCATCAATCTAAGCCTCAGACCACTTCTCCAGTTCCCCTCATCATTTAGCTCTGCAACCTGCATAAGAGAATATGAATTTAGTCAGCAAAATGATCTAAACCATATAGAGGAGCACAGCTTAATCAATGAAAAAATGATACTCACTGCTTTCTCAGCTATCTCAACAGATTCGTATTCCACAAAGGCATGCAACTGCAAGTGATATCAGGGTCTTGTTAATACTTTCATGAAAGTAGCGATATAAAAGGAATGACACAATCGATACTTAACAGTTGTCACTGATAACCATTAAGCATCCTAAATTCTTTACCCCACAAGTTGCCCTTAAGTCATAAATTTGTAGAAGATACATAAAACATGTGCTAAAAGAGTACAAGGTAAGAGCAACAGAAAATGAAGACAAAGAACACAGCAAGCTTTCAGTTATCTATTATTAACCTTTTCTTCAGCTATCTTTTGTCATATCCACATCAAAATCCCAGCATTAACATCATTTATTTTATCCAAATTTCCTTTTCACCTACTTCCATCATGCAATAACTCCAGTCATAATTCATCATCTCTACACATTACAGAGACCAATATGAATGCATATCATCATATCACAGATCCATATACACTTATATGTAGTCAAAATAGTTAGTGTTCAATTTGAATGCACATAAATAAGTATCAGCGTTAGTGTACCTTGTTACTGAAATGCATCCCATCACCTTTAGAGACTTTAGATGCTGAAGAAGCCCCACCACCAGAAGGTTGAGGTGGACAGGTGCGGATTGTCTTCACACTGAATAACCAACAAGGAAAAAGTATCAAATGTCTAGAGCTGCATTTGGGAAAGTTTTACTAAATCATTGGTCCAATACTAATCAAGTAGGTACCTTCCAACAGCAGAAAAAATCTTCATCAGATTTTGGTGGCAATGATCCTCAGGCAAATTTTCAGCAACAACAATGCGAGACTACACATCAAGAGGAAAAACTAATTTAGGCTTGATAGAAAGACTTGCATCTTATCTTCATAAAGTTAAATATATCAACAGATGATATGTAGCAACAAATAAAAAAAACAAGTTTTTCATACACCTCCCAGCTACGCTTGAATCCTGGAGATAAGTTATGAAGTAAGACCACCAATAGGGCTATTCTCATTATGTAACAAATATTTCATGGTAAATGCAAGAGATAAATCCTACTTGCAGCTCTTCCACATCTAAATCAGTAAGGGGATGCACACGCCTCACTTTCTTTCCATCTTCACTGACAATCTGTTGATAAAAGCACATTAATCACTGATCGAAGAAAATATCATAAAAGAAAGAAGCATGAAAAGCAAAATATAAAATATATGAAGTGCGAGTATATGAAAGAACTTACAAGCTTAGATGAGTTCCGCAAAATGGAAGCAAGTTGTGAATTGCTATTAATGGCAGCTTTGATCTTCTTGAAGGAAGCAACAACAGATATTGGCACTACATAAAAGCAAGATGGAATTAAGATAGAATGCAACTCTATTAATTAGCAAGTCATCAGTAGAAGGACCTTCCTAAACTGCAAAATGTTCAAACTCTATTTATCCATACTAAGATTCATCAAACATGCAGTGAGGACATACTTCACCAGCTAGAAGTTCACCAATGACAAAAGGGGATGAAAAAACCGAAAGATTGTCAGACACGTTAGATATAGAAAGGAAAAGGCTAAAATAGATAAGAAAAAGAACATGATAACGTAAACTATACCATATCCTTCAGGATCCTTGTTAATAAACCTCATCAGATGATCAGTAGTTGCCAAGTTCAAGTCGCTGAAATAATATTCCACCTGAATCAGCAGTTTATATGGAAGGATCAATAGTCAACTTTGAGAGATTACTAACTTGGAGTGAAAAACATCCAAACATCATAGCCACCACTGCTGAAAAACAATCCACATTACCATTTTGATATAAATATAGTTCAGTTAGCATTTTACAACAGTCATCAAATATGGAATACGGTACACCAGTTAAAGAACCTCATTTGAATATTCTCTCAATTTAATGAATTAAGAAGGGTATGCCCTAGCAGCACCCCGTTATCTCTGAAATTAAAGAGATCAAAAGAATCACAAGCCTCCACTAACAGAGTTTCCCTATTGTCCAAGATATTCTACCATAGCGCGACAATTACATACAATGAAAAGGGAAACAATCACTAGTCCAAATTCAGGACAAATTCTAACCTACAAACATTAGGAAAGGAATTTCTCAACAAAAAGAGAAGGCACTACGTTGGTCTCCAATTTCAATTCTAAACCAGTAGCATAAGTAGATAACAAAACCAAAATACCACCAACATTTGGAATAATTTCTATATCGTAGGAAGCTTAGGTACAATAAGTATGTAACTTCATAAGCCACAACCAGACTAACAATAAGATTCCACGAATGAATCAGTTATTCTGTGGTAAAGGGAAAGAGGATCAAAGTAACTAACTCAACACCTCCTGCACTTGATTGTTTAAATAATCTGAATCTACAACTGTTAGGACATCATTCCACGTAAAAAGTGTAAAATATCCCTAGATTTTACAGTGGAAATATATACTTCATAGATTCCACTATTTACACCAAAAGCCAAGTAAACTTCCACAAATATAATCCACCTAAACGGAAGTTTCAAGCAATACAGATTCCAGTGAAAGACATTACTAATTAAAAGTTTATATGCTAAAAAGAAATTAACCAATGTTGCTAGGGATACCAAAAATGCTGAAGGGTATTAAAGCAACTTCATTAACTTGCAGATTCGGACAAGAAATTGTCTTCATTACCAACCTAGCATATCTGCAAAGGTGTTTCCGGTCATCTGTTAACTACACATTCCAAAACATCAAGCAGCAACTTTCCTCAGCATTAGTCTAAGAACAAAACCTTCACATCCCTACTCAAATACCTAGCACCAAACTAAACTACACACACTGATACGAAGCTCAGCACAATTGTAATTTGGAAATAGTACTCACGAATCAGCATGACACTGACCTGATTTATAAGCTTCTGCACAGCTTCATCAGAAAGCCCATTTTTGTCACTCTTAGAACGGCCATGATCCAGCGAATCCTTCTCGACAGCCGCTGCCTCGCCTTCTTCTTGCTCAGACTGCACCTTCTTATAAGGACTCTGGTGATGGTGGTGCTGGTGATGGTGGTTTGCGTGATAATTCACAGGAATATAGTGATGAGCATTTTGACCATTATGCCCCCGGACCTGAACATAATGCTGATTGTGATGATTCTGAACAGGGATCACGTGAGGAACCGTAACCGGACTGTGTACAGGGACATGAAACGGCGACGGAGGAGCCGGAGGATAGATGTGCATCATCGGTGGCGGAGGCGGAGGAATCGAGAGCTGTTGCTGCTGCTGTTGCTGCTGCGGTGGCGGAGGAGACGCTTGGGGACGCGTGGGAACAAAGGCGGGAGCTTGGGCGTTGAGTTTACTGAAGGAAACATTACGAGAAAGCGAGGGATCTGACGATGATGGCGGAGATTGATCTAGGGTTTCTGATCCTACTCCTTCCCCTTCTTGGCCCATGATTTCGTTTTTGTAAAATTTTTTATTTTTAATTTTTTTAAAAAAAATCTAGGGTTTTGGAGTTAGGAAGAAGTAGTGAGGGAACGGCGGAGCACACGGAGGAGACGCCTGGGCCTCAATAGGCCGATCGACAAATTTGGAGAGGTATTCTCGGCTTCCCATACCGAATTGTCGCCCTTATTTATACGTCCTTTTTGTTCCTTTAAAAAAAAAAAACTTTTAACTTTTTTGTTTTTACATTCTTCTTGGACTTTATCTAAATGATTTCTTATTTTAAATTTTAATTTCTGTTTTTCAAATATAAAAACTAAAGATAGTATAAAATTAATAATAATATATTAGTAAAACAAAAAAAAGAAAAAAATAGTATAAAATCTCAAAAAATATTTTTACCATTTATTTTTTTTAATATTTATACTATTTTTAAATTTTTATACTATATTATATTATTATATTATATTTTTATACTATTTTTATTTTTTAATTTTAAAAAATAAAAAATAAAAAATTAAGAATCATTATTTTTATTGATCGTAATTTTTATTATAATTTTTTTTATTTTTAAAT
>JAOXYD010000005.1:6912012-6928856 GCA_028565735.1 Pinacopodium congolense | reverse complement strand
ATTATATTATTCTTAATCTTACAGTTATATTACTATATTATATTAATATTAATAAAAATATATTATTATTATTAGAATATTTCTATTAATTATTAAAAATAATTAATAAAAATTATATTACAATATACTTTTTGAATCGAGATTTATTTAGAAATATATGAAAATTAATATTAATATATATGAAAATTGTATATAATATTGATTGTATAAGAGTTTAGACATGATAAAATTATGTTTACAGGAGATATATAATGTATATAGAAATCATTTTGTGAAGTCTATAAAATTTAGGAATTATTTTATAAATTTAAAAATTTATCCGGTATCAATATGGGTACAGGTTAATACTGATACAATACCATTTCAAAGCCAAAATAAGTATCCGTGTGGTACCGACATTAGTAACATTAATACTAATACTAATACTTTTGTCTTGTTTTTCCGTAACAAAGTGATACGCAAGCAACTATATTTTTCCATAAAAACATGCTTCTTTTCTGTAAAGAAGGCTTTGTTGCAGCATTATTGATTGATTTCTTTGAAGGGACAACTTCAAGATGCCTATCATTGATAAACAAATTCTACAACGATGAAAGATGTTTGGTTGTTTTTATCTTTCTTTAAGTTTTCTTCAGCGAATGTGATTTTCTCTTCACAAAACTTACTTAACAGAGATATATGCAAGATTGAAGTGGCAGGAATTTTTTTAGGCCATGGATCCACATCCACCAGCAAATATGCAATACCATGAATAGGTTCGTTGATGCTCATCTAATCATAATAATCCAAGAGATGTCATCGGGATGCAAAGATATGGCAGGGTAGCATTAAGCTTAATTTGAGATGAGACAACTTTAAAGAGTTCGTATATATGCTTTTAGACTGTTTCAGGATATATGCTTGAGAACAAACCTTTTCTTTTGATGCCTGTTGCTGAATGGTCGATAAGAGATTGAAGGGTTTGGTTGGAAAACTTTGACAATCTTGAAAGTTTGGTTTGCAGGTAGAAAGGACAGAATGTTATGCATGTAAATGTGTTTTTTTTACACGCAGAAACCCTGGAAAAGAGAAATGTCTGATATTGACAATCCCCTAAAATATTTTCCATTGGCCACAGGTGGAGATCGATAATGAATATGACGTCAAGAGACCAAAACTTCAGCTTTGATGGGTCGACCAAGAAATTAGAAGTGGACAGCTCCATGAAGACAAAACTATCCATGATTTTCCTTTTTCTTTTTTTTTTTTGCCATTTTTGATGCAGAAAAAGACATGGAAGAAAGGTTGGAACCATTGTACTAAGCTGGACTTGGACCAAAGTTGAGTTCGATAATCAGCAGAGCGAACTGCCCAATTGTCAAATGGTATATTATATCCGCACATGCATAAAAAGGGACCTCAATGATGAATCCACCAAGTATCAACTAAACCAGAAGAGCCAATTGTCTTTCAGTTCTCTGAAGGGGCGAAAGATCAAGGGAGCTTTCATAAGAGGTTGAGAGTTAAAATTCCTTCATGCTTCCTGAAGATTGGTATTGTCTTATAAGAAACGGAAATATCAAATCCTGAAAATTTATGCGAACTTTACAGGTTGTCCCCTTTAAACAATGCACCAACTCAATCTTAGCACCTCAGCTAAGATAAATTCATTTGGATTAAACAAGAATCCGGCAGCCTAGACCTTTGCAAGACATTGGAAAATTCGAAAAAAGTAACTAATATTAATAAAAATATTTGATCTTGCCAGGCTTCAAATGAGTTGTCGACATGACCAGTGGAAAGTTACTGCATGCTCCAGATACCCTTTGATGCAGAAGGTTTCTACTCTGAGGAGCCTTTAGCTCGATTACCCTCAAGTCTGGGTTGGGATCAATCATATTTGATGATATACCAGACTACAAGCCAAGAAATGAGAATTCTTTAGTTAGCATAGTATAATCTATACATGGTGTGCACTGAAATCCAATTTTGTTGACAGAAACTGTCTCAACGACAAAGCTATTAGAAAAAGGTTCTATCTTAGGTGTCAACGGATTTATTAAAAAAAAAACAAAAAAGCTTATGGATTTATTTAAATATTGGCTCCTGGTCACGATACATACAACTCTTCTCTTTCTTTACTGTCTGGATGTATAGACAGTGATAGGTAATTACGATGGAAAAAATAGACTTGACAGTTTTGTGTTTGAAGCACAAAAGATAACTGATTTGGCTCAAAATATAAAGATCACAATGTTAATAAAAAGATTATAATGTTGCACAGTCGACATCAGTAAAACGTTTTCTTTTCTTCCCCAAGCTGAATGGTTTATAGATTGCATCAACTCGAGAGATTTGCACATTGAAATAAGCCGAAAATGCCCCCTTCAATACATCCAAGACGCATAGTAGAAGCTGATACAACCGAGAATCACCTAAATCTCAATAGCACCATTGCCTAACGAAACCTTTATGTTCTGCTGGTCTCCTGACCTGACATGATCTCTTGTTCTATATATAGCTCTGCATGTTCTTGGCTTGGCAAATAGAAAGAGCCTGCAGTAAAATACCAGGAACTGACACATTTGCATAACATGGACAGATTCTACCTCTCGCTGTCTCTCTTCCTAGTTGTTCTTGCAATGAGTCATCCTGTAGCTGAGGGTTTGAACAGTGATAAACTTTGCAGTCAATGCTCCAGCTGTGAGTCACATTCATGTCCTGCAAGTGAAGCTTACCCTCATATGACAGCCTTTGATGACAGTCTCATTGCTGGTGCCTTGCAATCTGACTTTGTGGATGCAGATGACAGAGGTGTCTACTCGGTCCCCAATATCGGAACTGGCACCTCCACACATTATAATTCCTACTATGGCTGGAAATCCACCTCTGGTTCTGATTCTGGCTACCACAGGTAAATCATAAATGCTGCAGAACATGTTAAACTGTGCAATGTAAAAACTAGAACACGAGATCATCATGAAGAAGCTAATAGAGAGTTTTGATTGCAGGTTTAGCGACTACATGGACCGGTGTTCAGGTGGAGAAAGCTATCTAACAGTAGACAAGCATGGCAATGTTAGCCTTCGATCACTGAAGTCATTAGAGAACTTTGCCGAGGCCGATTGGAAATCAATCAATCCACCAAAAAAATTGAACCACAGACAATTCCGGTTCTGGGTGTCTCGTAGCTTGGGGAAATGCTTACAGTTTTCGGAGAGAAGGCTACTAAGAGAACAGTTGGTGTGGCTGATTGCGAGTTTGATGGCTCTAACACTAATCAACTCTTTGCATTCAGATTCCACTACCACCAAGCTTTCTGCTGCTGTGGTGTTCACAATATTTGATTTCTTCAATAGTCATACATGTGATTATTTATTATAACCACATCTGATTCAAGTATGAGATGTGATCCCATTCAACTCCAGTTGCCTACATTTCTATCCCAAGCAAGCAAATTCCAAGGGCTAATATCCTTTTCATCTTTTATCCATTTCCAATGGCAAATGTTCTGTTCTTGCAATTCTCAATTCCAATTCTATATCCTAATTTTTCCAATTAAAGGAATAGCTCCATAAGGGCACACACACTTCCAACATAATGGTATTTTTCCAATGACTGACAAAGAACTTGAAACTCAAGGTTAGACGAATACGGCAGCAGACAGCCTTCTCAAGTTCTGAGTAGATTCGAAAAAACGAATGACATATATAAAGTATACAGAGACTGCACTGTTCATGCAAATTTGCTTTTAATTAGAGTATTTTGGTACAAATAATTTTTGCATCATTGATTTTTTATGGGAATAGATGGGATCAACTCTTCCTCCTGGCCATCTTGAATGCCATTCAAACAAGGTGGCTTAAATGCTCCATAGTAGAAGTATGCCATTATTTTTGAAAACTCGTCTGCAGTTCGAATAACTGTACCACAACAACAACAAAAATCTGAGAAAAGTTGCTTATGTCAATAAGAGAGCTGAGTTGTGAAATTGACAAATATGTGTCCAATTACCTTTCTCACGGTACAAGATCTTCCCCGCCTTAGTGAAAATAATTTCTGGGAAGACAGAGACCTTCAAAGCAGAGACCAAATCAGTCTCCATTACAGCATCAACAGCAACACACTGTATGAGATGGAAGATGATTTTCCATGAGAAAAATTCACTAATAAGGGATGGAAGGCACAGGAGAAAACTCAAAATGGTACTTACTCTTGGTGAAGGAAGTCTGCAATTCCAAATAATGTGCACAGCCTTCTCCAGCTCATCTCGAATTTTTTCATTTTCCTTTGGTCTGGTAGGAGAATAAATTGTGGCAGAACATTAACAGCACATCAATTGTTGAATGACATAATTGCAGGCAGTCTAGTTAAGAAGATATTTCACAGGGTTGATCTTCAACGAGAATCTTCATCATCTAGGAACAAAAAGGGGAGCTAGTTGTCCGAGTTTCAAATAAAGTATCCATTTTCATTTAAGGCCAGCCAGCAAAATTCAGATAAATATATGGAAATGCCAGACTGAGGAGGATATTAAATCCCCATGATTCATCAGAAGATAAAATTGGCAACAGAGATGCAAACTAGATGATATAGTATAAAATTGGTAACCGAGATGCAAACTAGATGATATGGTCACAATGACTTTGACTGGAAATATGGGAATTCAAAGCACTGATCCTGACTAAAGTAAGAAGGAACTAAAAGAAAGCAGAACAAAGAGAAAACCTTTTGTAGCGATTATGCACCAAGATGATTAATGGACTGATGTCTTTAAAAACAGTCTCCTCCCACTCAGCAGTCTTAATGTCTTTGATTGGACGAATGTAGTTATCATCTTGCCATACTACCTCATTCTCACTATCATAGTTCTCGTCATTATCCTTCTTGACATTCTTGATGGTGATCTTGTCACAGAATTGACCCAAGTTAAATCCCCAACCATCCGCATCTTCAGGCCAATCAGGATCATCTTCTTCAACAACAAGTGGGTAATCTTCAAGGAGCTTCTGCATCTTTATCTTTTTTTCTTCAGGGTCAAGTTCCTCCTCAGGATCAGCATGCTTTTTAAGTACATCTCTGATAGCCCTTCTCCACTCCCGTCTTTCTTCTGGATCTATGTAATATGGATCATTCTTATTGTCTTTCTTCGCTGAATAATTGTCATCATCATCATCACTGTCACTAGAATCTTCATATCGCCTTCTCTTTCCATCATCAGACTTTTGGTTTTCCACAGTTTTAGAAGCCCTTCTTCTGCTATTTCTAAGAACACTGCCTTGCAGCTTTTCAGACAGCCAAGTTTCCACGAGTAAAACTTATTAAAAAGGAAGCTTATAACTTTACTCACTCTATTCTCAACACTAATTGGGAAAGCAATCCAGATTTATGAGCATACCTGTAAAGGAGCTCTCAGAAAATGTGACGAGAAACAAGAACAAGAGCAGGAAACATCAGTGTCGATTCTTCTACTTTCCGTATGACAAGGAATACCAGCAAATGAAGGCAAACCTCTGTATCTATGCTCCTTTACGGGGGAAAGCACATTCTGTAACCTTAAAGTATGTTGTAATGCCATTTCTAACACAGTCAAGCAATTGCAACTAACTTTAGTGATGGATTAGTGAATCACAAACATTGAACTGCCAGAAATATCAGGAAAGCATGAGATAAAGACTTCTTTTTTAACTTTAGATTCCATTCAGGGTAGAGAAATCACAAATGTTGGAAAATCAGAAAAAGAAGAAGAAGAAGGAATTGAATACAAATGTAGCTCCACTGAAATAACTGCAAATTAAAATCAGGCAAAAATCATTTGGGTATTAAAAAGCAGCAGACTTTACGTTGTCCTCCAGAATATAAAGCAAACACCAAAGAAATATCATGTCCCTATGGCAGAATATAGTTCGGGTTTCATATCCGAAAAGATTAAGCATATCCAAAATCAGGAAACAACGTCAAGCAAAATGAAAAGCTAAAGTCAGCATATTTACCTAAAAAAGATGGATCTTGCTAGCCTATACTGAATTTGCTACACGTATAAAGAAGAGCAGAGAAAGGTAGAAACGAGTGGTAGTGGGAGTTGATAAACCCTTTGCCTTAAACCCCACAACAGCTTCAAAGAGCACAATAAAGCCACGGCCAGCTCTTGGTCTGTCTTTCACTTGTAGGCTCTCTTAAAGGATAAACCCAACACCAAACAGTACCAGTAATTAAAATGATGAGTATCATTTTCTCTCGTATCATATTATTTCTTTTGGGACACACATTTTATCGTCTCCAAGTCCAAGCTAAATAACATTTTCTCTTTTTGTTAAGCATATAATGTTTAAAAGATGATTATAAACGAGGTAAATCTCGTAATTTAGACTTATTCTAGTGGAGTTTATGTGCTGGGTTTGACATTAAGAATTAATATTAGTAAGCCTGTGGCTCAACTCAATCAGTTGTATTTTTGTTCTGTTATTGTGAAATTTAGTTCTAGTTTTTTCATATTATTGTTATTTATATTACACTTTTATTATGAATAATTATTAAATATTCAATAAAGGTTAGAGAAAAAAGATTTTAAATACTAATTAAGTTAATAATTTCTTTGTGATCTCTTATACAATATTTATTAATAAATATTAATTAGTAAATTAATAAATAAATTTGTTAATTTTTTTTAAATTAATATTTATTCACTAATCTATTTTTATTATCAAAATCAACAATATTTATAATTAAATTTTTATTAATTTAAAATTTAACTCATAAATAACTATTTCTAATTTGTAAATTTTATATATTTTTAAAGATACTTTAAATTTAAAATATTTTTATTATTAAATTTGAAAATATTTCCAAAATAAATTTTATTTTAAGTTTTAAATTTAAATTAATTATTAATATTAAATTAAGTAATTAAATTATATTAGTCATATTTCTTATTGGTAATTAGTAATAAATAATTGGATAGTATATACTAATTAATAATAAAATCATGTTAAGAGTAAAAAAACGAAAACAGAAACTAAAAACTAATTTTTATTTCTAGAAGTTATGAAAATAGCAAGGAATCAAAATTAAATTTTAAAAAACAAAATTATAAACAAAAGCCAGAAATCAACCAAACAAGTTTTTTTTTTACTAATTCCTTTAAAAAAAATTTACTAATTTTAAAAAATAAAATATATAAATACAACCTAACAATTCCTTTTTACACGGAGTAAACTCATAGTCATTTAAATTGCGTTCACAAAGTTTGATATTGCATTACATCAAGTATGACTTTCGTCAATTTCATAAAGAATTTGATTAATTAAAATCATCTTAAGCTTTGATTATAGAATTATTTAAAATCCAATCATTAAAATATTCACAGGCTTTAGATCATTCAAATAAATTAGTTAGATAATGAATAAATGGTCTCATCATCCCAATAATTATAAACAATTAATGACTACAGGTTCACGTCTTTTATTTAAATTTCATATTTGACAAATGGTTTACCTAGTTATTTGGTCATATGAACTCTATTATGATAGATTAGAAAGTAGTAGATAACATAGTCGGTCAAAGTTGGTGCCAAGGACTAAAGTGTCAAGAAAGTGAGCGCCTCATCTTGTGAACTTGGTAAGATCGTTTGAGCATGACCATCTTATAATGCAGGAGAAGGCTTTAATCACTACCATGAAATAAAAAAAGAATGATTCAGTATCATCTAACACATGCTTGGGGATAACAACCAACCCCATACTAAAGACCTTAGAAGCAATAGGATGGTAACCATAAGCAACACTGAATTCTATCAATCTCCTGTTTAGCTGCTCATCTAATCATATTAGTAACAAAATTTGCTCAGTTGATCTCTGGAAGTTGGCTTAGCAGCAACAAATTTTGCGCAGCAAACGTGCTACTACCTGTGCCACGTCAACCACAAAATCCACTTGGAGCTCTGCTGGCATTCTGTTAAGGCTTCTGTCGATCTTCGAAGAGCATGCTGACTGGACAACACTAAGCTGCCAATGAAACTGCAGTAGCAAACTGCTGGATAAAATTGAAACTGAAGGCAATCCAGTAATCACCATTCTACTTCATCTCATGTTACCCTCCTTCAAGACATCAATCATGTTGTAGATGTGCTTATCAGCTTTCATTTGAATCTGCAGGTTCATTGTGTTGCAAAAGAGAATGAGGAAGGCAATAGAGTTAGCTTCATGTTTAGAGTCTATCTCATATTCTAAAGCTGCAAAGTTAAAAAAGAGTAACACATCCTGGAATCGGAAGTACTTCACCTTCTTAGCAAGAAAAATTACAGCATCAACAGTGCCCTCTGCATATATTGATCTACCACATACATTATGCTGGAACTCAAGGGTAACTCTGAAAGAAGAGGGGAAAAAAAGAGAACGAGAAATGCCTAATGTTTGTTCAGCCCCCAGAAAACATGAAGAAAAAAAAGAAAGTGCAAATTATGGATGTTTGTTCTTACGTTCCGTCAGGTGATGTCAGATGATACATATGAAATGCATGACCAGGCAAATACTCCTCAGGGACTCCTACCATCTCAATTTGCTGTTTGGGGTCCCGTATCATTTTTACCTGGAAACAAATCGTATAGAATCAGAAAGAGGAGCAATAATAGAAAGAACTGCACTAAAGCACAGTCAAATCACACCACAGAAAATGCAGAATCCAGGATCAACCAAAAGCTCATTTTGACAGAAAAGGAAAGAAACAGATAATGATAATCATCAATATTGAATGGGTACAAAAAATGTACAGATAGATAGTCACAATCATGCTTCCAAAGTCCAAGCCTAATCGAAGACTTGGAGACAATGGCAAACACACATCTCTTGAACGTTCTACCTTATTTCCTAGTAACTGTTTCACACGATGCTCAAATACCCGGATTTTTAGTAATAGTACCAGCGTAAATTCCTTTAGCAATAACAGCCAACCTCTCTTCTGGACAATTTTAATGCATATTCAAATCCATGTAAGGATCAGACACAATTATGGCCAAGATTTCTTATATTACAATAAAGCATGGATAAAAGTACCTGCTCCACATCAAAAGAGACTCCTAATTTTTGGAAGCAAGAAATCACAGCTTTTGCAGTTCCAGAAGTGTCCAACTTTCCTGCTTGATGGGACTCCATCACCTAAAAAGTGAAACATATGTAACACCATGTGGTATAAGTTTTGAGTTTATATAAAAACAGTCAGTAATTAACAAACAGTATCAAGACTTCAAAATGATTGTCCAGAAATGTGAATTGAATTTAGAGTGTTCATAAATTTGTATGGGGCTATATCTTTCTTCGTAAGTTTGTGTCTGTCTATGCAAAACATAAATGCATGCACAAACAGGAATGCAATTCTGATTGGGATATCTACTTCTGTGCTCAGATCCTAACAGAACTTTTTGTTTGTTCTAAATGGGGAAGTAACTCAAAAGTACAGGCATTTATGGGTTCAATGTGTCTGCTGACTTCTGTAAGAGTTTCAAGTCCGCAACCAAAGAAATTCAGGCATAGTTGGTGAAACAATGGTTTTGGTTTTGACATTAAAACACAATCCACTCTTCCTTGTCTGAACAGGCTCTTACATAGTACATTTCAGTGTAAATCAGACACAAGCTGTTAGGTCCTAGTGAGCTGGTGGAGACCAGCTCAATTATTCCTGATTTGGTCCTTTCTTTCCCGTGTTTGGCTTCTAAATGCAGATTCTCAACCAAAATTACAAAGGAAAATAGGGGAAGTACCTGCAGGGAATAGCCAGAAAAAGCACCAGGAAATTGTTCTGCCATAATCTCCATTGCTGCAAGAAATGCAACAACCTAAAAGAAAATAATCTATATGGGCAAGGAACATGACAAAAGGCAACAGAAAAGAAGATAACTTTTTATAACCAACCAGAGTTCCCAAATTCAACTCACTTGTTTCCCCATTTGTGGAGAAATCACAGCATAAACCTTTGAGTCCTCAACAGTCTTATACAGTTGATCCCTGTCTCCACCAGTGGTTCCGATAACAAAAGGCACTCCTACTTTGCAATAAAGCTCAGCATTTCCTGATCACAAATGAAAAGGAAATAAATATTACACACGGTGTCAGGTGAAGCTTCAAACTGAATGAAGTACAACCTGGTAATGGTAAACCACCTTCAATCATAAAGGCAGTCAAATCCTATATCATTAAGGATCACCAGAAAAGAAAGTTTGACAAAAGTTACCATTCACTGCAGAAGGCACAGTGTAATCCACAACAATCAGGTTCGGGTGTTCTGATAAAACCGATGTAAGGACGTTTTCTCTCTCTTTGGGACCATGAATTTGTATCTCCTTTCCACATACTTCCACAACATGACCAGACTCTTCCTCAGAGCCAAATGAAAAGGGAAGAATTTGAAGCCCTGCAGAATCTGCTGCTTTGATGACAGCTTTCCCCATTTTGCCACTACAGCTATTCACCTACAATCAATAAAGGCAGTCAACATAAAATGGAATGTTTAGTAATAACCACCAAAAATATATTTCAACATATATTAGCTCTGGCAATATACAAAAAGAAATAGATGTAACTCTAAACTACAAACAGACAGGGATTTCTCCATAGCATTATGATATCTTCTGTCAATACCAGCAAAAAAGAAAAGAAGAAGAAGAATAAGAAGGCTTAGTGGAGACTAGTTGATGAATCTGAAAAAGGGCCATTAGATGATACATTTATAGGGAGCTTAAGCTATTCTATCAAACCAATTTGCTATGTATTATGAAAATGCCATGCAACTGCCGATTGTTCTCCATACCAGGTTGACAGGACAATTTCTACAGACAAACCTTGACATTTGCCAAAACCCCAGCAACCAATATCATAACAAAAAAGATAAAAGATAACAACAAAATTTCACAGAGCAGTGTAGCCGTACCATGATTGGGATGGCAGCAGGGTTGGTTGACAATGAGTTCACAACCTTCAAACATGTTCGATTCCGACGGCCAGACCAGCTTCTTCGTCTTGCTTGCCCAATAGCACCGCCGTGTATAGGGATATTAGGCAGTTTAAGAGAGACATTGGCAAATACTATCTCCTGATCATAATTCACACAAAAGAACCCACGAGTTAACAAATAAAAAAAGTTAACAAATCAAATGGGTAAATTTTCTTGTATATCTAGAACCGAATACGACAGATGAAATTTTGGGAAGTATTACCCACATTTTCGTAACAACCAACGGATCAAACAGAGTAGTATAAGTTTCGGAAGCCTACATAAAATGTACAAACCGCAAAATGAAAACCTTATAGGCTATGGTGGGTCGAAATATCTTACCATAGATGAAGCTTGTGAAGTTGCAGCCTTTTGTGCTGCTTCGTAGTAATGGCGGCTAAGAAAGTGTGAGAGCAAACAAGAGACAAAGGGGTGATCTAGAGTTTAAACCTTTAAACTATGGTTATCTAAACAGATAAATGGAGGGTAAGAGGTAAAAACGGAGGGCTCAAAGTAGACACAGTAAACCCTGCTCAGTGGTAATATAAAGTTTAAACCTTTGAAGTATGAGTATTTATAAAAGAAATAAATATTCATTAATAATCAAGGCACTAATAAATTATTAATTAAAAATTAATTATTAAAAGAAGTTGAACTTGAACCTTGGCCAGCGTAGGATTTGCTGGATTTGCTTTAGGCTACAAATCACTCGGCACACCACTTAAGCTGTGTCTGCATTTCGATTACCCAGTTGGGTTGGAAGCAGTTTGGGACTGTGATGGCGGCGGCTGCAAAAACGGCGATGACGGTGATTGCTTCCTCTGGTCAACGGCTGGCATCGTTGATTCAGTTCAATCAGAATCGTACTTCTTTGTCTCTTCCTCAGAGGTCAACGCATTTTTCCTTAAGCTCCTCGTCTTCCATTTCTATGCCAGGTACATTTGAGACAAAATCGAATTCAAGGTTATCAAGTTTAGTGGAAAGTTTGTATTTTTGAAGTTCTTTTTTGTGAATGGTTATGTATAGCTTTTGGGAATCGTCCCATTGCGGTTGGAATTGAGAGGAAGGAAAGTTGGACGTCGTTTGGTAAAGCAGAAGCAGGTGTTAGGCAATTGGTTGGATCCCTTACCAGAGCTGAGGGCCTTCGTTTTGCTGTGGTTAGCTTTCTTTCTCTCAATTTTGGTCTTGTCGTCATCTATTATCAAACTTCCATTTATGTAGCTTTTGGTGGTTTTCCAACCATTCAGTGCCCCTTAACATCCTATCAGAAACAAGGAGTTTGGAGACAGACTGTTTTTTATTCTTCTGTCGTCAGTTTTAAGTTCATCCTCACATTTTTGCATGTACTAATGTTTCAGTCCTACCAATGCTAACTAAGCTACTTCTCATTGCTGATATTCATTTGGGAAAATGCAAAAGGTTGTTGCACGATTTAATGAGATTGTGACGAAGCTACTTTTAGAGGGGGCTTTGGAAACTTTCAAGAGATATTCTGTAAAAGAAGAAGACATTGATGTATGTGACTCTGAGCTTGAATTTTAGGATATTTTGTATTGTAAGTACTTTACATCATCACAAGTTTTGACTGGTGTTGGTTCAGGTTGTGTGGGTTCCAGGTAGCTTTGAAATAGGTGTTGTTGCAGAAAAGCTAGGAAAGTCGGGAAATTACCATGCAATTTTGTGTATTGGAGCTGTGGTATGATTTCTTTAAGCACTAATGGATTTAGCATGAAGATATAACACTTGTTCAGTGGGGATAGCTCCTCATTGTCTGGCAGCTTATTGCATGCTAGCAGATGGCCCTGATGTCCAGTTTCTCTTTTGGTTGTTGGTAGATAAGGGGTGACACATCACATTATGATGCTGTTGTCAATTCAGCTACTTCTGGGGTACTTTCAGCTGGTCTCAATTCAGGTTGGTCTTTGAACTTTGCCTTAAGTCATACATTTTATTGTCATTTTATTTGACTTCCTATGGATATTGAATAAATAAGGTACAAGTATACCATTTCTCTTCTCTATAGTTGGTCTTTGGGATTAGATTTTTTGTAAAGACACATCTTTAATTAGCTTCACTTGATTGTGCCAGGAACAATGGTCAAACTAGTGTTGACATTGATGCATGTGATCATATTCTGTTTATCAGTCATTTAAGCCCGTGTACTCCTTTTGAAAACATAGCTGTATCAAGAAAACTACTATGTGTGTATACATTTGGAATTACTGGAACTAGATGCTATATGAAAGAAATTGTTTCTAGAAGAATAATTACTTGTTAGAAAAATTTATCCCATTTTCTATTTAGCATAAGCTATTGGGGATCTTAATGTTACTGTTTCTGGTTCAGTTGAAATGCTTCTAATGATAACTGATGATATGTCTTTGTGACTTTGAAGGAGTACCATGCATATTCGGTGTTCTGACTTGCGATGACATGGAGCAGGTAATATGATAACAGAGAATCATCTGCCAACTATATGTGTTAAATATGTGTTGAATGCTTCACATTGTGACAAGTGCAGGCTCAAAATCGAGCTGGTGGAAAATCTGGGAATAAGGGTTCTGAAACTGCTCTGACAGCTGTAAGTTGATATTTTAAGTAGGGTGTAGTGTAACTGACTCCGATCGATTTTAGTCCTTCAGCTATGATAATATCGAACACCTTCTGCATCGCATACTTCTTCTTCTTCTTTGATCCGTTTGTTTGTTCTTTTTTCTTTTCAAGTATGGGTCGTGAATCAAAAGCTCTGCTTTAGTGTCAATCAAGAACATATTTTTCCAAAACATAGTTCTGTGAGGTGTTGTATGTTGTCCCAGCCAAGATTATTTAGTTGACTGGCTATACTCTTGCTATGCTCGTACTTCAAATACCTGATTGATGCAAATAACAAATAGGAAATTCAAATCCCATGTACAGCAATGGGCCTAGTAACTCCATACGAATGTCGAAAGCAGTTGTTAATCATTCCAAGACACTCAAAATTTGCAATTTAAAATTTCAATTCATTTTTTTTCAAGTCATCTTTGATTGGAAGCTATATATTGGCATCTTCTTAATTTACCTATGCAGCCTCTGGACCTCAAAACTAATATTCAGTGTAAGGAGGAGTTAGAGATTAGAAATCGTAGGATATTGATTTCAACCTCTCATCCTTCATTTGTTTCAAGTAAAATCACCTGAGGTCTCAAATATTTTGTACGTAAATTGTTGTGTTGTTCTTGCATAAAAACAGGCTATAACAAAGCTTATGTATATACTATTTATCAAGTTGATTGACTACTGTCTTTTGTAACTTTGACTCAGATTGAGATGGCTTCATTGTTTGAACATCATCTGAAGTAGTGGACAGTGATGTATTGTTTTCGACACCATACACTCTTTCTTCCTGCTAAATGTTTCAAATATCTTTCTGTTGAGACTAGACGGGGCTGCAGAATTTTCTCTTGGGTGTCTGAGGAAACGTGAGTATGTTGTTACAAAGTCTGAGGATTATCATAATAACTTTTTAGGCATTGAAAGGCATCTTATGTTGTGACTCACTGAAACTATTGCAAATGTTATTCTGTACTACCAAATAAATTCACAGACTATGAGTTTAATGTTATATACCATTAGCCTTTCTTGCCTTCCACTGGAACGTCTGAAATTGGAGAAATGGACGCACAAAGATTCAAAAATGAATCAACGTAATTTAGATCATAGCATACATTGTAATTTGTGATAGGTTGATTTTAAATTTCATTTGCTATGATGAAGTAAGATATACCAGCAAACAGGAAACTTACTTGGCTTGACGAGATTGGAGAAATTTATAAATCAGGCAAACCATGCCTTTTGAAATCATGACACAATGAGGAAGTAGTGGAACAGTGGCAGCTAAGCGTCACAAATTCCCTTCTCATGTCCTAAACATCCCAAGTATTGTACTTGCATTAAGACTACATGTTAAACGTCGTTTAACACCAGTTTTCTGTATGGAAATTGAAGAAAATTAAAGAGGCATGGAAGTTGGGACAAAGCTTAGAAAATTACAGTGGCATGGAAGGTGGGACGAAGCTTAGCATCCCCCGAAAGCGTTTGGAGACTCCCTCTCTCTGATATCAATCAAACGAGTTGGCCCCTTGTTATGCCCATCCCACTTTCTTGGGGAGTGATAAAATCAAAGAAGATAGCAGACTACAATCGCTATACATGTCATAGTCTTCTTAACAACAAAGGAGGAGTTGGCTTAGTAACGTTTGCGCTTCATTACAAGGTGGTGAAGGCAATTTGGTCAGTCCTAGTAGAACCCTTGCACTTAAGGAACCTTTTCTCCTGTCGGGTGTCGACTTTCTTAGTTCCTGTAACAAAAACGTAATGAACAAATTGCATCATCCAATGGCATAAAGAGAAAAGGGAAACAAGAAGCTTAGAATCAAAGTTAAACAGGGCATAAAACTGCAGATCTATGTCACGTTAAACATAAGTTTATGTTATATTCATTTCTAAAGATATGTAAAAGGACTTTGGTATTAGACAAGTACGCTTGCACCCAGTACATCCATCAGCCATGAAAGGAGTGCCTCTGTAGGACAAGAACGAGGAGGAAGAAACCAAATTATTCCCTTTGATTTCTCTATTAAATCATGAATGTATGGCAATATGAAGCCAAATACTGACATATAAAATTTCTACTATGAGTTCATGGTAGCATCGCAACTTTCCTTCAGAACAGCTGGCAATGTCAAAGAATACCTCTCTGAGGTTGAGTTGTATCATTGTTCTCTTCAAGGTTGCTGATATCTAGTTGTCATCAACCTCAACATACACGATCACCAATGATTCCAGTAATTCAGGTACATTTTCTTTCATTCATCAACTTTAGCATGAAGTTCAAAGCTTATCCATTCAATCTTAAGTCTAATGCACACACAATTTGTTGACACGTGATAGAAGAGTCTCTAACGTTACTTCTAGAGTTACTTCTACCAACAAGTACTTTTAAGGTTACTATTCATAGTTTAGGTCAATTAGAATGGCTTTATTATCTAAAAATAAGCTAAAGTTCATAGATAGCAGTATTGACATTTCCAACAAAGGCGATCCTACTTTTGTGTATTAGGAAAGGTGCAATACCGTGGTCTTATTCTAGTTAATGCATTCAATAAATGATTTCATAACTCAAAGTGTTATTTAGTTAGATTCAGCAGTTAATGTGTGAAAATTTCTGAATGATAGATTTTTCTAGGTAGACTCCTTTTGCACTTCAAACCTACAAGAAAAAATTTATGGTTTCAAATAGGGAAGCTTGTCGATCTCTAATTATTATACACACTTAAAGATATTATGGGATAAATTTTCCAATTTACAGCCAATGCCTAAATGCAAATGCCAACTTAGTGCACTTGTAATATTATGAGTATCATTAAATCCTATCAAGAAAGTGATTGTGTTATACATTTTTTAAAAAGTCTTATGGTATGTTTGGTTTAAAGACTATAATAGATAAGGAATGAAATAGTTATTATTAGGAATAAAATAAATGAGGAATAGAATGGAATAGGTATTACTTTGTTTGGTTTACTACTAAAGAATTTCTATGTCAGTATTTGGTTTGAAAATATAAACTTTGAATGGCAAAGGAATAACAAACAAAAAGACTAAAATATCCTTACCTTTATTATTGTTGTTGTTGTTGTTGTTGTTGTTGTTATTAATTTTTTTATTATTAATTTTATTAATTTAGTAAATTATATTATTATTATTATTCTTCCTAATTTTAATATTATAAATATTATTAAATTTTTTATTATTAATTGATAATAATAATAATAATATCTGATATTATTATTCATTTTCATATTATTATTATTAATTTTTTTTATTATTATTAATTTTCTACT
>JAOXYD010000005.1:6886057-6911912 GCA_028565735.1 Pinacopodium congolense | reverse complement strand
AGTCTACATTGAACAACCAATAAAATATGTAATTAAAGGCCAAGAAGATAAAATTTTGAAGTTAAATAAGGCATTTAAGGACTTAAACAAGCACCAAGAGCTTAGAATAACTGAATTGACAATTATTTCTAGGGAATAGTTTTACTAGATGTTTCCAAGAATATGCTCTTTACATTAAAAAGGATATAGATGATTTTTTACTAGTTTGTATCTATGTAAATGATCTTATCTTCACAGGAAACAATCTAAATATTTTTAAAGAGTTCAAAGATTCCATAACCCAAGAATTTGAGATGAGTGACATGAGATTGATGTCTTATTACTTAGGATTCGAGGTAAAGTAAATAGAGAATGGAATTTTTATCACTAAAGAAGGGTATGCAAAAGAATTGCTTGAAAAATTTAAGATGTTAGATAGTAAACTGGTTAACACTCCTTTCGAGTGTGGAATTAAGCTAATCAAGTTTGATAGGTAAGAATGTATAGATCCATCTTTGTTCAAAAGCCCTATAGGAAGCTTGATACTTAACTTGCACAAGACCAGATATTTTATTTGTTGATGAACTTGTTAATCAATTTATGGAGAAACTTTTTGAAGTTCAATTGAAAGCATCCAAGAGAATTCTTTTGGTATCTTAGAGGTAAAATTGATTATAGTATGTTTTACTAATCTTCCCAAGACTTTAATTTAATGGAGGATTTTGTGATAGGAATTTTGCTGATAATAGAAAAAGCACAAGTGGGTTTATTTTCTTTTTAATACATAATGCAATCTCTTATTATTCAAAGAAATAACCAATAGTCACACTCTTTATATGTGAATTAGAGTATGTTGCAATTACTTCTTGTGCTTGTCATGGTATTTAATTGAGAAAATTGTTGAAGGAACTTCATTTAGAGCAAATTGAAAAGCAACAAAAATCAGGAGTGATAATAATGTGCTTAAGCTTTAGCAAAGAGTTTAATGTTCCATGATAGGAGCAAATATATCGACATAAAGTTTCATGTTATTTGAGAATGCATTACCAAGAAGGAGATAAACTTAGAGTTTGTGAAATCCCTTAATTAAGTTACTGGTATTTTTATGAAGTCTCTCAAGCATGATTTTTTTTTCAAAAATTAAGGATGATACTTGAGATTATACAAAAGTCAAGTTTAAAGGGAGTGTTAGAAATAAACATAACTTTTAAAAATCTGCAGCAACTTTAAAGGAGCTTTTGAATGGCCAAAACTCAATAAATTAAAATGATTTATAATTCATTTTAAAACTCTCTATGTTTAAATTAAGATGAATCACACTTTATATCATTTAGAGTTACCAAAGAGTGTTATAATGAAATAAAGACAGATTGGTCAATTTTTACTATTTTTAAAATTTAATTTTCATTGAAATTTCCCTTTTTGTATTCTAGCATTAAGTGGCTCTTAAGTTGTTTAGTTTGGAATTGTCCAATTGACACTATAAATAGTTATGTAATATTTCATTTTGTGTAGGTGGGTCAAGAATAAGAGTTCTATTACAAGAATCATCTTCTTCCATTATTTGTATGAGTGTGAATTCTTCCTTGTATGTTAGTGTGCAAGTCTTAAAGAGTGTTTTTATTTTTTCAAGAAGTTATAAATAAATTATTTAGAATCAAATAAATAGTTGATACTTCGACTAAGTGAAAAAACTAACAGTAAATAGAAATTAAAAAGTAAATTTAATTTCAACTGTAACAATCGTTTGTATCACGTGTAATTAATGGATGGAAGGAGATGAAAAGGAGAAAAACAGAGAAAGAAAATAGCTTTGACAAAGATGACATAGTATATTTCTAATGGTTTTGTCGCTAACGATCTCTATCTCAAGAGCACAGCCTCCTCTCCTCGTTGTTCAATTAGCCTTCGTTAATAACTGAGAATGGTCCTTCACAGAAAATACAGATATTAAAAGGCAGTTACCTACAATTAATTTTCTGGACCACTTACAATCAAAGCAGTAAACCGATTCACGCATTTGGACGGTCCGAATTGAAGCATTAGAACTGGATGGTCCAAAACGGAAGTACACATGTGCAGCATGTGTGGCTACATGGGTGAAAGCTGCTCTTGCATGGTGCCCTCTTGCCAGTCATGGTGACTGCATGGCTATCACGTGCCTCTGGACCACTTCATCTCCTTGATTTCCATAGCAATTCGATGGAATTTACTTTAGTTTTGGACTGCATTTATTTAGTATGTTAATTAGTTAAATTTGAATTATGTTTAAAACTATTATTCATATGAAAAGTATAGAGTAGTCCAAACGCTTCTAGTATGTATTAAACTATAGAGTAGTCCAAACGCTTCTAGTATGTATTTATAACTTTGTTCCTTTTAAACTAACAAAGACATGCAAGAGTGTTCTCCATTTTCTCTCTCAACGTCATTGCAAATAAGTAGCAAATTAGGCAATGAACAGAATTACTTTATTTCTTTAATGTGATATTGGTGCTGATGCAGTATTTATTAAATTGAGGAGTTGCTAAAAGTTAAAACCTAACTCTAGTGGCATAAGATTTCTGAATATTTTTAGAGCAATTTAAATATATATATATACTATATATATCAAAAGAAGTGGTTCGTTATGTCAATACTTGTGGGTTTATGAGGGGCTAGGATGGCTCCAATATTTTGTTTGTAATTATTCTTGTCCTTGTCTCTATTGTTGATGCACTATATCCAACATATGGTTTTAGTTCCTGTGACTTCCTCTCATGTCGAAATTCTAATATTGAGAATACTTATACATCCACCTACCATGCATATGTATTACGGAAACAAACTAATGATAAGTTATTATGCAATGTGTAGTGCCTAGAAATGATGAAATATGAGAACGATTTGTAATAATAAATTAGCTCAGGATATTAGTAATGAACTTGGAACTAATTCTTTTGAGTCTGTAATTTTAAGGCCTAAAATAGAACTGCTAGGCCAATATAGCAATGGGTCATTGTCTGCAACGTCATCCACAAAGATGTGTGTGTTTCCATCAACTTTCAACTGGCCGACTAAGAAAAACTAATTTCAAATAGGCTTCCTTATCCATTAAAACTTTCAACTTTCAACTGGTTGAAAACGCTGGTCAATTGTCCCACTAAAGTTAACATATACGTTGAAGATGAGGACTGAAGGTGACTTCTTCAATGATTATAACAAGTCTACTCTTACCCAAGATAAAAGACTGTTGATAAATAAGAACTGAGTGAATATTGACAGATAACGTATGGTTATGCATCTCACAAAGCAGTTGCCGATGATTGAGGTTACTGAGCGTAATTGCAATAAATCCTAACTGTAACATTATTGCACGTTTGCAATTTAACCCTTCAAATAAGGAATGGGATTTCCCTAATGGTATGTGTGGTTTAAAGATTGAAATAGATAAAAAATAGAATAGTTATTCTTAAGAATAAAATAGATGAGGAATAGAATGTAATATGTATTACTTTGTTTAATTTACTACTAAAGAATTTCTATACCAGTATTTAGTTTGAAAATATAAATTTGGAATGACAAAGGAATAATAAACAAAAAGACTAAAATATCCTTACCCTTATTATTATTAAGATTATTATTATTATTATTATTGTTATTAATACTATTGTTATTATTAAAATTTTTATTATTAATTGATAATAATAATAATAATAATAAGTAGAAAATTATTAATAATAATAATAATAAGTAGAAAATTAATAATAATAATAATAATAATAAAGTTTTTAGTGGGAGGCGTGAAGAAGACACGTTAAGGAGAAAAAAGTAAATAACGGAATATCAATTTTTGGAATAGCTAAAGACAGTTGGGGGTAAGGAATACCTATTCCTAAGAATAGTTATTCCGTAAGCTTTTTGTTAACTAAACAAAGAATTCATATTCCTTAGGAATAGATGAGGAATAGAATGGCTATTCCCCTCAACCAAACATATCATTAATGATTCCTATACTATAGTTAGATCACAAATAATGCTGATCAAACCCTTGCATGACATAAAGAAGGTTTTCTCCATGGTTGCTTAACATAAGAGACAGTTACACTCTTATAGTTACAATTATCTAACTATGAATCTCTAACCTTCTTAGCCAAATCAAATTCCAAAAAATCATTTAAGCTAAACAAAAAACCCTTATGAACATATCACTGTTACAAAGGAAACAATGAGGACTAATGTTAAAAAAAAAACAACCTTTCTACCCAATTTCTAGTTAAATAATAACAAACCAAGTACCTACCAGTCAAGGGACATCTTCAAACTCAAATTCAAATATGTCAATCAAATAGAAACTCACCTTGAACCAACCTCTGATATCATTCATATACTCCTAACAATGCACAAAGAAGGGTCTTAATCCAGTCATAATTATAATCTAACACAAGTAGAGTACTATCAATTGAAATACTTACTGAGCAAAGAGAAAGATACCATGACTAATCTAGCAACTATACCTCAAATAAGCATCGTCACTAAAGACAGTAAAGGTATGCCTCTACCTACAAAACCTTCTCTATGGTCATCTAATTAGATTTTGGACTCAGGTGTCACATATCACATCGTGTGCAATTTGCATTTCTTTATTGATTATGCAAGGGTTCTGAACTTGACGGTAAATTTCCTCAATGGTCAACATATACTTGTCTCATATATTAGTTCAGTCCATATATCCTTACTTATATTAACTAATGTTCTTTTTTTTTTTTCCTTCAATCTTGTCTATATTAGCTATCTCACTACTTTTTCACACTACAAACTAACTTTTACAGAAAACTCATGTGTTATTCCGGAGCTCACAACCATAAAAATGATTAGTTTTGCTAAGTAATCTAGTTGGCTCTATTGCCTCATACCTCTATATCAAGCCAATACAGTTACTTCACATTCAAATTACCTTTGGCACAAAAGATTAAGATATCTTTCCAATCACATACTCAAGTTGTTATATAGCGTAAATCCTTCTATTATTTTTCAACATGTTTCTTAATGTGAAATTTGCCATTTTTCAAAGAAAAAAATATTACATCTCACTTTGAGTACTTCAATTGCTTCCTCTTACTCTGACATTATGCATGTTGACATAAGAGGACCTAACCCTACAACATCAGTACATAAGCATCGTTTTTTTTTACTATTATTGATTATGACAGTCGTATATCAATATATGGGCATCATTTTTTTTTATTATTGATGATCACAATCATATGACCTGAGTATATTTAATGATACACAAATCAAAAACTAGGGAGTTAATTAAAAAAAACCTTTTACCTATGTGGTAAGGCAATTTACAAAGCAACTAAAGTGCATCAAAAGTGATTAAGAAGTTGAATTCTCTGCTAAAATGGAATTTTACATAAAACTTATGCATTGAAACCCCCCCCCAAACAAAATGGAAGAGTGGAACAAAAATATCAACATAATCTCGATGTGGTAAGAGCCCTAAAATTCTAAGACAACCTTCCAAATAAGTACGGGTCAGAATGTGTTTTACGTGCAATTTTTCTCATTAAATGTATCCTTACTTCCCTTTTATCATATAAAACACCCTATTTTATATTGTTTGGAACTAACCTTAATCTTGCACATTTAAGAGTAATTGTTTGTCTTTTTTTTTTTTTTTTTGCATCCTCTTAAAAAGCAAACAGAGGCCAATTAGATACTAAAAGAAGAAAATTTGTGTTTCTTGTTTTTTCTACATGGACAAAAGGATACAAATTGCTGGATATAGTTATAAAACAAATGTTCTTGTCATTAGATATTGTTTTCTATGAACACAATTTCCCTTTCCAACATCTATCACCTAACAGTTCCACTATTCCAAGTCATGTCCTATCTACAACTATGAACTCACCTCCACATAAGTCCACACAATTATTCTTCACATTAAACGAATCAGCTACACCTTTTAGCTTATCTCCTTAACCACCATCTCAATTTCAACACTCAATTAGACAGACTAAACCACCGTCCTACCTCAAAGCCTATGAATGTCCCATCTTACCTATACTTCTCCTCACACAATTTCATCTTTCCTTTCCTATCATATTCTATCATCTTAATACCACAATTTTTCCATAGCCCTTATTACATTAAAAGAACCCACAAACTAATAATGAAGTTGAGCAGCACAAAGAATGGCAAGATACAATACATGAAGAATTACAAGCTTTAAAAAAAATGAGACTTATGAGCTTAACTTTTTACAGAAAGACAGTTGTTGATTGCAAGTGGGTGCACAAATACAAATTCAATCCAAATAGATCTCTCCACCGTTGTAAGAGTAGACTTGTGGCTAAAGGATTTTACACAACAGGCAAGCTTAGATTATTTTGACACCTTCTCTCTAATAGTCAAACACATCACAGTTATATTACTGATTGCTCTTGCCTCCTCTCAAGCCTAGCATTTTCACTAACTTGACACCAACAATAATTTTATCCACAAAGACCCATATAAAGAGGTTTACATGAATCCTCCCCCAGGACTTGCCTTACCTGATTTTAGAATGGTCTATAAATTTTTTTAAAAAGGCTCTATGGCCTTAAACAGGCTAGTAAACAATGGCACGTAAAGCTCACATTTTCTTTGACTTTAATTGGCTTTCTGTAATCTTCATCCAACCATACCACGTTTACTAAGAAGGAAGGTAGCAAATTCGTCGCTCTCCTCATCTATGTTGATGATGTATTATTAGTAAGCAATGATCTTAATCTTATTGAAAGCACCAAAAAGTTTCTTGAAAATACCTTATAAATTAAGGACCTTAATACAGCCAAATACTTTCTTGGCTTGGAGTTGGCAAGATCTTTTACTGGCATCAACCTCTCACAGCGGAAGGACACTCTGTATCTTATAAAAGAGATAGGTTTTCTTGATTGCAAGCCCTTGTCCACTCCGATGATTCCCAATGCCCAAATAACGGCTTTTAAGAAACTACACCTTAATGTAACTGGATACCAACACCTCATCGATAAACTCCTCTATCTCACTACTACCAGAACCAATATTAGCTTCATCATATGATAACTCTCACAATTTTTGGACAAACCCACCACCAAGCATTTATCGATGGCACATCTAGTAATATGCTACCTCAAAGACACCCCTGTTCAAGGAATCCTCTTTCGAAGTGATTTTGCCCTACAACTCCGAGTGTTCTCAGATTTCAATTAGGTTGCTTGCTTAAACTCCTGAAAATCTGTTACTGGATTTTGTGTTTTCTTAAACTTTTCTCTAATATCTTAAAATTGAAGAAACAAGCCATAGTTTTGCGGAGCTCCTCTCAAGCAAAATATCGCACTCTTGTGTCCTCCACATGTGAGTTTCAATGCTTAATTTATCTTCTTTAAGACTTCAGCTTAACACACTTAGTAGTTGCATACCTCTACTGTGATAACCAATCCCCCATTCACATCTTTGAAAATTGATCTTTCACAAACAAATGAAGCATATCAAAATCGATTGCAACCTCATCCATGAAAAGATCCAATCCAATGTCTTCCATCTTCTTCCAATGACTTTTCACTCCCAACTCACCGATATCTTCACCAAATTCTGGCCAAAACCATCGTTCAAAACCTTAATGCTTAAATTTGGTATACATAATGTGTATACTCTAGCTTACAAAGGCATGTTGAAACATGATAAAAGAGCCTTAAGTGTTACTTCTAAGATTACTTCTACTGACAAGTTTATCTAAGTTTTTTGCTGGGCTTCTAGGCTTCACTTCACTTCTTTATGAGACAAGACTCACTATTGTTAGACTAGCTAATAAACGCCTACGTCTTCACTCCATACCAAATCTCGAATTGATGGGATAAGGCCCATTGATAAAGCCCACTTTTCTTTTGTCTTTGTTTTCTTCTTTGTGTTTTTACTTTGCTTTAGTTAGTTACAAATTTATTGTTGTCTTGGCTATCTTTCCAATCTCTCTCTCTCTTTCATCACTGCATGTTGCCTATATATAGACCACTGTTCATTAATAAAGTGTGAGAGAATATCATTCGCCAATATAAAAATTTTCTTATGAAAATTCAACTCTAGGAATAGTTATTGACAAAGAATGCTGCATCGAAGTGATTGCAATATATAAAACTTTTAAAGACTTAAGCTGATTTCAAGATTAATAGCTTATCTTGCTTCACTATGCATGTGTAATATAGCATCTTCCATTTTCTACTTGATTGAGTACCACATTAGTTTATATGAACTTACTTGTTTCTCAATTAATGATAGGGGATTGTTGATGCCATGAGAAAACGCTTCTGGATACTGGAAGAGCGTCTAGTAACGAAATTTCAGGTCCTTCCAAGCCATCATCTCTATACAATGGACTACCAAACTTTAACAAAAACAAATATGAGTGACCATATTAACATCGTCATTTTTGTTTTGAAGACAACAAGAGTTCAAGACTTAAGTCTTGGATTTATTAAAAGTAAATTCAGAAACCAGGATGTAGATTCAATTTCAATTAAGCAAGCCAACAAGTAAGGAAGCAAGTAAGCAAGTAAGACATTATTATCTCTATAGGTTGATTCAGCAATATCTTGTACTCCTATGTTTTGATTCAATGGGAATATAGTGAAACATCTTCGTTTATGATACTCATAACCTTCTAAAATATAGCTTTTAAGCTCCAAGAAGTTGAAGTCCACTGCTTATAGTAAGCATTTTATCCTAGGAATCTATGTTGTTAATCAAGATATTCTGGAAAATTTCTAAAGATGCTCTAAGGCAACTAACATCTCAAGTGGCAACTAGTTGAATATCAACCAGAATGAAGGTTAGAGCTTGACAACTTTTTCCATTAACAATTGGTAATAATAAGTTTTTCTTAAGTAGTTATATACAAATTTGATTTATTTCTTATTCAATAATGAGTGGACCTTGATGATATGCAAAACAAAGGTTCAAGCTTACGTCTTTGATGGATATTGGGAGGAAAATAAGAGCATTACAATAATTTACTAAGCAAACATGGAATACATAAAGAGATCAAACATGGGATGTATGTCAGTAACTTTGGTATTGATTGAGGCATAAAGTACTATCACTAATGCATTGGTTCTATAAATGTTTAATCATAAATGGCTTATTTTTTATTAACATGATTTCTTCCTTCTGTGGCAGCTTTTTTTATAGATACTCTCCTCTACACACTATGCCTTGCTATAGTGATATGTCTATAGAAAAATTGCAGAATATAGAAGTTGCAAACCTAAACAAAACACCCAAGAAGGAATTAAAATTTGAATGATAGTTCGCATTAAATGAGGGCTGAAATTTATACATTTGCAAGTGAATAATAAATTTGAAAAACACTTCTAAAAATAATGAAGAAAATCTTATTTTAGAAATCAATAAAATCTACTTATAATCCTAAAATCAAGCAACTATTTTCAGTTAAATGACAACTAGTCATTGACCTATTATTTAGCAAAACAAAAAAAAATGCATCTCTAACACTCCGCCTTACTTCTTTTGCTACAAATACCCAATCTTGATCTCAATTCTTCAAATCTCGCTTTAGATAAAGGCTTTGTCATAATGTCTGCAAGCTCATCATCAGTGCCATAATGTATTAAAGTAATTTCCTTATTCTTTTGTACTTTTCTAACAAAGTAGTAATTAATTTTAAAGTGCTTTATCTTGCCATAAAACACGGGATTATTAGAAATAGAAATTGTAGCCTGGTTATCAACAAAAATTTATGTTGGCTCCCTTTAATCATGTTTCAAATCAATCAGTAGCTTCCTTAACCATAATGTTTGATTTATAGTAATAGCTACTGCAATGTATTCTGCTTCTATCATTGATTAAGCCATAACATCTTATTTTTTCAGTTCCAAGAGAAAAATCTTGAGCCAAGGCTGAATACATATCCATATCATTAAAAGATCCTACTTAATCACTAACATTATAGCTAAGTAGTTTTAACTCCTTAGATTTTACAAAAAAAAACATTCCAAATTCAATAGTAATTGTAATGTATTGAAGCAAGGGTCTCCTCCTGAAATTTTTTTAGAAGTTGACTCTATAATCTCGACATGCTCCACTTCAGACTTATCTCAATTCCATGCTATGAATTCATCAAACTTGATATTTCTACTAATAATTATATTACCGATCATAGGTTTATAGACCTTATAGCCTTTAGTGTTATTACTTTAGCCAATGAAAATTCTAGTATATGCCTTACAATCCAACTTATCTTTTCACATTAGGAATATGAGTATAAAATATGCAGTAAAAAAACCTTTAAATTTTACAAAGAAGGTTTATAACCATACTAGGCTTCGAATAGAGTTTCTCCCTTTAGCTTCTTCGTGGGCAACCTGTTTAACAAATAAACTACAGTATTGACAATTTCTACCCAAAATCTGTTGGGCAAATTTTTCTCAAACAACAAACATCTTCTCATCTCCATTATGGTTCTATTCTTGTGCTCACTGACACCATTTTATTGTAGGTAGTAAGTTGCTATAAATTGATGTTCAATTCCTGCATTTTATAAAAAATTGCTAAATATGTCATAAATATATTTAGTCTCATTATTAGACCTGATCACTCTAATTTTGTGACCATTTTGATTCTCAATCCAATTTTTAAACTTCCAAAACACCTCAACAACCTCAGTTTTGAGTTTCATAAAATAAAACCAACATAATTTGCTAAAATTATCAATGAAAATAATGTAATACCTATTACCATTTAGAGATGCAAGTTTAATTAGACCATAAACATCTGTGTGAATAAGCATAAGTTTTTCTGTTACCTTCCAAGCTTTATTTTTTGGGAATGGTAATCTAAACTGATTTCCCATTTGACAAACTTCACAAACCTTGATTCCTTCTTCAATAGTAGGCAAATACTGCACTAACTCATTATTATGCAAAAAAAATAGAGCAAAATAATAAAAATGTCCAAGCCTTTTATGCCAAAGTTGAGATTGATTAACAAGGCTTGGATAGGTACTTCCAATCACGTGCAAAACTTTTCCCTTTTATCTTTACAGAAAATAATTCACTCCCAGAAGAATCAAAGATTACACACATTTTGTTTTTGAAAACCATCTTTTTCAAGTAGCTGCCCAACACTCGATAAACTTTGATCAATATCTAGTGCAAATACAACATCAAGAATGATTTTTATATCTGAACCAGTTTCAGTTGCAACACCTCCCTTGTCTTTAACCTTAATGTAATCTCCATTTCCAATTTTGACTTTAAAAGAAAATGATTTGTCAAGCTTCTTGAATATAGACTCATCATGTGTCATATAATGATTACAGCCACTATCAATTAACCATGCTTCATTGACCTTGTTGTTCGCAAAACAAGTTGAAACAAAATGTTACTCCTTCTCCTCTTGTTGATAAGCCACTTGAGTTTGTTGTTCTGCACGTTTCTAATTTTTGTAGACCTTTTCCATATGACTCCTTTAATTGCAGGACATGCATTGAATATTAGGCTTAAACCAATAATATTTATGTAAATGTGAAGTTTTCCTACAACATTGACATGGAGGAAATTTACCTTTTTGCTACCATTCTTACTATTATTACCTTCCTTCTTATTTCAACGTTACTTATTGCTCTTGTTGCTATGTTTATCCTTAGCCTGGAAAGCATCTTCAATTATTGTTTTTGGCCAAATCACTCTTCTGTGTTCTTATGGTTGACGAGCATTAATAAGCTTAGTTAAAGAAATCTGTCCAAGGTCTCTTAAATCTTCTAAAGATGAAATTTTTGCTTCAAATATCTCTGATAAACTTATTATCACCTTCTCCGTAACTCTACTATTAGGTAATTCTTCACCAATTACCCTAATTTTGTTAACTATAGCAAGGAGCTTATATGAATACTTCTTTATAATTTCGATATCCTTCATCTGCAAAAGCTCAAATTCTCTTTTAAGATTCAAAACTTGCATTCATCTTGTTTGATTGTTCCCTTAAAACACCTCCTTCAATGTATTCCTAGCTTGCTTCGCAGTTTCACAAACCATGATTTTTGTAAAAATATCTACTACTACTGCTGAGTGAATGTAGGTCTTGGCCTTCGATCTTTTTTTCTTCTCCTCACTTTGATTCCTTATTTATGATAGTGTTGGATTACCAGTAAGAGAAGCATCATCTCAACCACATCCTAAAGATGATAACATTTTAGGAAAGACTTCATCTTGATAACCTAAACATGATAATTTTCACCTGTGAAAACAGGTGGTGAAGCCAAAAAATGAGCAGAAATTTCTGACATATTAATTTGATCTTGGCCTGGAGCTTGAGTGTTTAGATTATAGTGGAAGTTTCCTCACAAATTCACTCACAACCAACACAAGTCCCTTAAGAACAATAAGGCTCTGATACCAATTTGTTGATTTGTCTGAGAAAAATGACAAAATATAGAAGTTGCAGACCTAAACAAAACGCATAAGAAGGAACTAAAATTCAAATGATAGTTTACATTTAATGAGAGCTGAATTTTATACATATAAAAGTGAACAATAAATCAAAAAACATTCTTTAAAATAATGAAGAAAATTTGATTCTAAAAATCAATAAAATCTACTCATAGCCCTTAAAATCAAGCAACTACTTTCAGTCAAATGACAACTAGTCATTCACTTATTATTCAGCAGCAAAAAGATGCATCTCTAACATGTTATCTTCATCCAACAATTGTAAGTGATGCTGTTATAATCGATAGTATCATTGACAATGGTTTTATCCTTGAATTAAGTGAAATAATTAAAATCAGAAAACTCTTGTCAATTTCACATGCATCAAAGAAAGTGGAAGGCATTTGGTTAAGAGACATGATCTTGTTTCTAAAGTTAATCTTCCTTTTGTTTCTTGGATTTGTTTCAACCCTTTCTAAGCATAGAAGTGTAAGGTCAAAGGAACAATGGTTGGTATGAGGACCAAAGTTGGAGACAGGACCATAATTGAAGATTCTGTCATCATGGGTGCAGATATCTATGAACTAAGTGATTTTACGTTAAAATGGAATAGAACAACACATGAACTATGAAAAGATTCTAACTTTCTTTCCCTACAATCAAAATCTAAAGTAGATTAATACAATTTCTAACAGATGATGATGTACTTAAATAGGAGGACAATATGCTAAGAAGTGGCATGGAAAGGAAGGCTATGAACATTCCAATAGGAATTGGTGATGATACTCAAATAAGAAGAGCTAACATAGACAAGAATGTAAGGATTGTCAATAATCTTATAGTACAAAAAGTAGACAAATCTTGCTATAAGTGAATTTTCATTTCCTATAATCTATAAGGATTATATATTATAAAAGTTTCAAATTTGATTAATCTAATGATAAATGTAAGGGAACGATCAAGGAGCCACCAACTATGGCACCTTTAGCCCCTCTTTCGTATAGGAGAAATATTTTTGTTTATGAAAGGAATAAAAAGACAAAAATACTCCTTTATAAATAGATAAACTCATGGGAGGTCACATTCGAGTAATCACCTAATTTTTTAATAAATCTATTTGAAAAATTAAAATAATTTAATTTTTGATTTTATTTTTAATATAAGATTATAAATACATATTTTTTATATTCCATATACAACTTCTTACTTTGTGTAATTTTTTTTTATAGAAGTGCCTACCTTGGCATTAACAGATAATCAACAAAGGCAAAGTTCAAAAAGTCAATAAAGAAGAAGCTAATGGCTATCTAATTAGAAATAGGTTGGTGGTGAATCTATAATTCAATATTTTATGGTTGAGGTTAGAAATGTGAGGATGTAAATTAGGAAATTGAGATTAAAAAGAAAAATGAAGAATTCGGAGAGAGAAAGGAAAGACTAGAAACTCAAGATTGTTCTTTATGGATTTTCCCTTCCTGTATGCATCATATATACTAACAACTAATTTAGTCGTTAATCCTTGTTCAATGAATTTCTTACATGTGTATTAACCATCTCTATTATTCTTATTGTCTACGACATCATTTTACATTATTTATTGTCGTTTCTTGGTCCTCTCTACTGTTTATCTTGTTAATCCTTATTCAATGAATTTCTTACAGGTGTATTAACTATCTCTATTATTCTTATTATCTATGACATCATTTTACATTATTTATTGTTGTTTCCCAATCCTCTCCATTGTTCAGCATCTTCTTCACTCACTCAACTCATTAACTCTCCTCTACTATAGCCTCTCATTTATCTTCTTCTTTGACTCGTATCAATGATCCCCTACTCGACAACCTAGTCCTCAAGGTTATTACTGATGGACTCTTAAACCTATTGTTATCTTTCACCTCTCCAAGGTTGTGGCTTAAGTAAAAAGTAGCCATAATTTGGTAGTAAAGTAAGGTCATCATAACTCATGTTAATTAGGTCATATTTATGCTCAACAAAATCAATGTCTCTAAATTTGCGTGAAGAATAATACAAATAGTTAATACATATATAAGAAATTCACTAAATAAGGATTAATGATAAGGTCATAGAAATTATGAATAACAAAGATAGTTAATACACATATAATAAATTTATTAAACAATAATTAATGATTGAATTAGTTGTTAATATATAAGTTGTACAAAGGAAGGGAAAATCAATGAAGAATAGTCTTAAGTTTTTGCCGTTTACTTTCTCTCTATAAATTCTTGATTTCTCTTCTTAATCTTAATTTCTTAATTTACATCCTCATATGTCTAACCCTAACCATAAAATACTACATTAAATTGGTATTACGTATTGATTCAATTTGAGCATTTGACATAATGGTTAATGGAACAAGGTTACAAAAATTAAAATGTGAGAAGAAAACTTGTCGGTGTAGATGCAACAGTTGGAATTTAGGCAAAAGAATAATCTTATTAAGTTGGAACACAAACAAGAATGCAATCTTTATAAGTTAAAGGAGTGGATATTATATTTAAATCATAAGGACAATGCGGGAAGACCTTCTATTAATCAAAGAGTGCCAAATTTTAACGGGGGAACCTCTAACCATTATAATATACCTACAAGATTGAGCAAGGTAGAGTTTATTGTGTTTAAAGGAGATGGGTTAAAGGTGTAGATCCTTAAATGTGAACAATTTTTCACATTGGACAAGACTCCTTCGGAATTAAATGTGGGATTAGCATCAATGCGTCTTGAAAGAGAAGCCTTTTGCATGGTATGAGTTATATCTGCAAAACAGGCTAACCAAAGAGCGACACAACTGGGATGAGTATCTCTTGGATCTAGAACAATGATTCAGGGACTCGACATTTGACGATCTAGTGGGAGAGCTCAAAGAATTGAAGTAATGAGGATTAGTGAAGGACAACTGCTCAGAATTTGATCTTCTATCACATGGATTGCCAATGCTAAATCCCTACCTTGTTAGTATGCCTTTGAAAGGTCTAAAACCGAAGATTGAATATCCAATGTAAATCTAGAATTGAAAAAACTTATAATTGGCATATGAATTGGATAAAAACATGAGATGATGGCTATACGTTACTAGGGAAGAGAAGGAATGTTTGAAAGTGCCTATGGAAGCCACGCACTTAGCTGGAGAAGCAGTAGCCTAGCATCAAATCTATTTGAGAAATTGCCTAACTAGAGAATTCCCTAGTTAAGGTTAGTAAATTGTGGTATTTGAGCAAAAGTTCGGGAACAATGCATTTGAAGACCCGATAGGTGAATTGAAGGAGTTAAAACAAAAGAGAAGTATCAAGGAATATCGAGAAGAATTTGACTTACTTTATCATAAGTTAGTAATGTCGGAGCATTACATCATAATTCTATTCTTAAAAGACTTAAAACCTAAGATTGATATCCTGTGAGAATCTGGAATCCTAGAATGCTTAATAAGATTAAGAATTCACCAAGAAATATGAGATATTATCTTGGTATTATTAGAGAAAGATTATTCATAAAGGATTATAGATAGGAAACATCGTGAATGTTGTTGTTAAGCAAAGTCAAGTTAATTTACCTAAAATAAAAGCTAATAAGGGCCAAAGATCAGGGCAAGGAATTAAATGGGAAAAGGCCACATCCAGCAAAGAATTGAAAGAAGGTATTTTGTAGTTATACCAAAAGGAACCAACAAAATCAATGGAGAGGAGACCAATTAATCAGTTTAAAGGAAAAGATTCTAGAGTTGACTTGGTTGCTGCTAGATTACATGAGACATTAGATGGGTAAATGAAAGTGTTGGATGTTATTGATTGTATTGGGAGTGGTGATGTCGATACCTTAAAAGTGGTGAAGGTTGACGATGATGGTTGTATTACCAGCATTCAGAAACTTCTTTGCATGTTAATTCCTCAAGGAAAAAGCATTCTAGTGAATGGTATAGGGATTAAAAGTTAGTATATGATCTATTCACGAACTCTTTTAACTTCTAGCATGTAAAAAGAAAGAAGAAAGAAGTGGGATAAGAAAAACCAAGAAGACATTTCTAAGGCTGTAAAGCAACTTAATGACTTCAACTAGAAGCACCATAATTTAAATGATGTAAACTTGAAAAAGATTCATGAAGGTCTTCAACTCAGAATTAATACAGTAAGAAATCATGTTGATAGCTATGATGACACTAGACCAGTCATTGATGTTGTTGTATAATATGAAGGTGAACTATAGAGGGCAACTCTTAAAACTTAAAGTCTTGAAAATGACTTAGATTATAAAAAACTTGCCAATTTTAAACCACTTAAAAATTACTGGAATGAAAGGAAATTTCGTGTTTTTAACATGTTCGATGCATATGCATGTACAATAGTTCTTGATATGTACAACGAGGGAAATATCTTGATTATTATGCTAGAAAGCTTCCCTCATGCTACGCATGTTATTGGTATTATCATTCACTTTTACCCAAAAGAGCCATTATTAAATGGAGTTGCTCCTGGAGCTCAATCAATTTCATGTAAATTTGGAAACATTGTTACTGTTGAGCATAAATATGATCTTATTAACATGAGTTATGGAGACACTTTACTACCAAATTATGGCCATTCTTTACCCAAGCTATAGTAGGTGAAGGACATCAATAGGTTTTAAGAGTCCATCTACTACAATCTTGAGGATAAGGTTGATGAGAAGGGGAGCATTGATATGAGTAGAAGAGGAAGAAACATGAGAGGTTATAGCAGAGAAGAGTTAACGAGTTAGGTGAGTGAAGAAAAAGAAGAACAATGAAGAAGATTAGGAAATGAAAATAAATAATGTAAAACAATGTCGTAGATAATAGTAAAAATAGAGATAGTTAATATACGTGTAAGAAATTCATTGAACAAGGATTAACGAAATGAGCAATAAATAGGATTGGAAAACGAAAATAAATAATGTAAAATAATGTCGTAAATAATAAAAATAATAAAGATAGTAAAGACATGTGTGAGAAATTCATTGAACAAGGATTAATGACTGAATCACTCGTTAATATACATGTTCTACCGAGGAAGCGAAAATCAAAGTAGAACAATCTTTAGTTTTTACTCTTTCCTTTCTCTCTCAGATTTCTTTATTTTTCTCTATATAATAGTGTTAATGACTACTCTAGTGTCATCTTTCCTATCATCATGCTTTCTTAGTATATTAATTCTAAGCTGAAGATCTTCGTGAATCTTTTTTAAGTTTACATCATTGGGATTAGGATGCTTCTGGTTTCATCAAGTTGCTTCATAGCCTTAGCAATGTCTTCCTAGTTTTTTGCATCCCATTTCTTTCTTCTTTCTTTTTTCAATCTAAAAGCTAAGGAGTTCATGAATAGCTCATATACCAACTTGCAATTTCTATGCCATTCATTAGAATGGTTTTTCCTTAAAAAACTAGCATGTAAAGAAGTCCTCGAAGCCATGGAAATACAACCGTCATCATCAGCCTTCACCACTGATAAGTATCAACATCTCTACTCCTAGTACAATTAATAACATCCAACAATTTCAATTGCACATTTGTAATCCAACAGCAACCAAGTGAACTCCATAATCTTTTCTCTTAAACTAATCATTTAGTATCCTTTCCATCGATCTATTGGTTCCTTTTTGGTGTAATTGCAAAATACCTTCTTTCAATTCTTTACTGGATGTGACTTTTTCCCATTTAATTCCTTACCTTGATCTTTAGCCCCTATTAACTTCTAGATTGGGTAAACTACCTTGACTTTACTTAACAGCATTCCAGGATGTTTCCTATTTACAATCCTTTCAACGTAATCTTTCCCAAACAATGTCAAGATAACATCTCATGCTTCTCAATCAATTCATAGGCTTATTAAGCATTTAAGAACTCCAGATTCTCATAGGATACTTATTCTTAGGTTTCAAGCCTTTTAGGAAAAGACTTATAATCTAAGGCTCAAACATTACTAACCTATGATAAAGTAAGTCAAATTCTACCCAATATTTCTTAACACTTCCCTTTTGTTTCATCTCCTTTGAGTTGTCTATTGGGTTTTTGAATGCAATGTTCCCAAATCTTTGCTCAAGTGCCACAATGTACTCACCATAACTATGTTGGTCTAGCTATTTATCAGATGGGGTGGATGTCAGGCTACTGCTTCTCCATTTAAGTACATGGCTGCCATAACCACTTTTATCTCTGCTGGAGTTCGATCTAACGCAAAAAACTGTTTAAACTTGAAAATCCATTCCTTCAACCTTTCTCCATTAAAGATTGGAAACTCATTCTTGTTAAACCTTGTAGGAATCACATTCTTATTCTCCTGTAGTAACTTATGCAAAGCTACATTAAGAACTCTCCTTTCTTTCTCTCTATTTCTATGATATAGGTTCTTCCCTACTTGGATTTGTATTATGAGTTTCTTGGGCTCCTCAAGTGATCTTCCATATTTACAATCAAGTTTGCAGATCTAGTTCCTCATGCTTTCTTGAATCTGATTCTTCAAGTTTTCTTCTAATCATCTCATATCTTAGGATTTAGTTTCTTCTGGTACGTCATCTTCCTTTTTTTCTTAGACTGGTATTCTTTCCCAAAATGCATTCTCTCTAAACTCAAAATCTTGAAGATGACACTATTTATGAAAAACTTGCTAATTTTAAACCACTTATAAATTACTAGATTGAAAGGAAGTTTGGTATTTTTAGCATATTAGATGTATGAATAGTAGTTCTTGATGTGTACAACAAAGGAAATATTGAGTATTGTGATAGATAGCTTTCTTCATGTTACAGGTGTTGCTAGTATTGTGGTTGCCTTCTACCCAAAAGAGCTATTATTAAATGGAGTTGCTCAAATTTGGGGACATTGTTATTGTTTAGCGTAAATATGATATGATCAACATGAGTTATGGAGACCCTATTTTACTACCAAATTATGGTCACTCTTTAGCTAAGCTACAATCCTGGAGAGGTAAAGCATATTGACAAGTTTTAGGAGTTCATCTACTACAACCTTGAGGATAAGGCTGTCGAGTAGAGGAGCATTGATACGAGTAGAAAAGGAAGATACATAAGAGATTGTAGCATAAGAGAGTTAACAAGCCAGCCGAATGGAGAAGAAGATGAACAGTGGACAAGATTTGGAAAACGATAACAAATAATGTAAAACAAAGTCGTAGAAAAATAGGAATAATAAAGATAGTTAATGCACATGTAAGAAATACATTGAATAAGAATTAATGAGATGAACAATGGAGAGGATTGGGAAACCACATTAAATAATGTAAAACGATGTCGTGAACAATAGGAATAATAGAAATAGATAATACACATGTAAGAAATTCATTGAATAAGGATTAACAACTGAATTAGTCGTTTTTTAAAAATAAATTAGTTGTTAACATATAAGTTATATAAAGCAAGGGATAATCAACGAAGGATAGTATTGAATTTCTATTCTTTCCTTTCCCTCTCTAAATTCTTGCTTTCTCTTCTTAATCTCAACTTCTTAATTGACATCGTCAAATTTCTAACCATAACCACAAAATACTGTGTCAATCTATGTAATGTAATGATCAAAGAAGACAATATTATGTAATGCAATGATCCAAGAAGACAATATCATATACTATCGACATGATTTTGATTCTTTAGAAAATAACTAAAATCAAATGAACTACTTTAACTTCCAAGTCATATTTTTGCAGGATGAAGCCAATGGCTGTTAAAATTCTATCAATAAATAATAAAATAGTCTACTTATTTGAAAGATTCTACCTATATATTTTAGAACTCATAATTTATATGTTTCTAACGAGATCCACACATTACAGCTCATTTGATTGGGTATTTTGTCAAATTGGAAAAACAAAACTTAAAAAGAAAAAAATGCTTATAAAATGAGATTATGTAAGTAAAACGTAAAAGGAAATTATTAAACAATTAGTGAAAGTTGTAAAGGTAATCATCAGTTATATCACCATACTTTATTTTAGTATTAATTTAAATCATTTTTTTAATTCCTTACTGTATTGAATAAAAATCATAATAAATAGATTTTCTTAAAAAAGTTTAAATACAAATGATTTTTTCAATTATTATGAGAAGATTGTAATATTCAAATGTGATAAAAAGGTATTTTTATAAAATTTTAATGAATGATAGAAAAATTTTAATTAATTTTTATTAATAATAGTACAATTTCTAAAGAAACAAAGTAGATTATCCCAATTCTTTTTTGTAGCTTTTTTTTTGTACAAAAGTTGAAATTGAAAATTAAGGGCCCATTTGGTATCATTTCTATTTTTTTGTTTTTTGTATTTATATTTCTTGTTTTTGTGTTTCTTATTTTTTTTATGAAGAAAAACAAAAATTTGTTTGGTTGATATTTATAATAAAAAAATACAGAATAAAAACAAGTTTGATTGAGATTTATATAAAAAATCTAATTTAATAATGATAATAAAATATGAAATAAATTTAAATTATTTGACCAAAATACTTTTATAGACCTTAAAAATATATTATTAGTCAATAGATTATATTCATTATTCAATGTAAAAAAAAGATGTTTTCAAAACGCAGAAAAATATAATTTTCTTATTTCTTTGTTTCTACTTTTATTTTTCTAATTTTGAAAACAAAAAAATAAGACAGAACACAAGTAAACGCATTTTTTTCTTTCATTTATCTTTTTTTAAAAATAAAAATAGAAAAACAGAAAATATAAATGAAAACAAACAGGTTTTAAGGATGTGTTTTGTTGAGTTTTTTATTTTGATATCTTATTTTTATTTTTTAAATGTTTAAATAAAAAATACAAAAGATTATATTCATTATACTAAAATTAAAAAAAAGTATAAAATATAATAAAATTTATAAATTTTAATAAAAATATAAAAAAACGGAAAAAAAAAAATTGAGACGGGCGCAGGTTTTATAGCAATTCAATGTCTAATAAGATAACCGGACAACGGAGTATTCGCAGCTTTACGAAATTAACCCGTTATTGAGTAGACTACTGAACGCCGTGGGATTGATCTTCTGCTGAGATAATTTCTCCTCCTTACCCAATATTAAGAAAGACCACGCTTTCTCTTACTCTCCCTCAGAGCAGTGACTAAGATTGTTGGCACAAATAGTTTGAACGTTAAACGACAACTTAGGAGCACGCTTCTTGTCGCTACTGGTGGAGTACCTTAATGGGTATGTCTTGTTTTCTCAAGAAATGAATTGACTGGTTTCTCTTCATAAAAACCCACCATTTCTTTTTTCTGTGTTGTTATTGGCTTTTCATTAGTTTATTGTTTACTCAAAGCATGGAAAGCTTATTGCATATTTTCCCTCAACATAGTTGGCTAAAGCCATTCACTTTCAATCCTAAAATAGTTAACAATGGCACGTTCCTGAATTTGAGAATTGGTTTGTTTCAAAAGAAACTTGAAGTAGCTTATAGAGGAAGCGGGTGTTATAGTTTGGGTAAAGATGGTGTTGTTGCCACCAAAAGCATTGGTGATACTGATAATATTAGTGATGCGGATACTAAAGAAATGAAAGACTGGGAATTAGAGTTTCTTGGACCGCTAGACTCATTGGGGTCTGAAGCACCCAACAAGAAAGAAAAGCAGCAAAGGTCAGAAGCACTTGATGAGACTGATGGTATGGATTGGTGCTTGAGGGCTAGGAAGAGTGCCCTGAAGTCTATTGAAGCTAGGGGATTAAGTCAGAAAATGGAAGATTTGATTAATATTAAGAAGAAGAAACCAAAGAAGAAGTTGAACAAGAAAAATTTAGAGAGTAAAGATAAGAGAAAAAAGGAAACTAAGGACTTGGATGAAGATTTGGATTTTGACATGGAGGAGGATGCTGGATTAGAAGATGCACTAAACTTTCTTGACAATGATGCTGATGATCTTAGAAGGAAACTCAGTGCAATGGCAGGTGGCATATTTGAAGAAAAAAGGGAAAAGAACAGGGAAGAATTTGTGCAGAGGTTGTCCCAATTCTCAGGCCCTTCTGATCGTAAGAAAGAGATCAATTTAAATAAAGCCATAGTGGAAGCACAAACTGCAGAAGAAGTTCTGGAGGTTACAGCTGAGATGATCATGGCTGTTGGGAAAGGGTTGAGCCCTTCTCCTTTGTCTCCTTTGAATATTGCCACTGCCCTTCATCGGATTGCTAAGCATATGGAAAAGGTTTCAATGATGAGAACTCGCAGGTTAGCGTTTGCAAGACAAAAAGAAATGTCAATGCTAGTGGGGATTGCAATGAGAGCATTGCCTGAATGTTCAGCACAAGGTATCTCTAATATATCATGGGCATTGTCCAAAATAGGAGGGGAACTGCTTTACTTGTCCGAAATGGATAGAGTTGCAGAGGTGGCTTTGACCAAAGTTGGTGAGTTTAATTCTCAGAATGTTGCTAATATTGCTGGTGCATTTGCTTCAATGCAACACTCAGCGCCTGGTTTCTTCTCAGAATTATCAAAAAGGGCTGCACATATAATTCATACTTTCAAAGAGCAGGAGCTTGCTCAGGTTTTATGGGCCTTTGCTTCTTTGTTTGAGCCAGCTGATCATATACTTGAGTCTTTGGATAACATTTACAACGAGACCTACCAGTTTGAATGGTGCTTTAAGACAGAAAGATCAAACTATGATGAAGGCATCATGGAAGACTCAGATCTTCACACAGAGGGAGCTTTAGGCCCTCCCGTGCTCAGATTCAATCGTGATCAGCTTGGGAATATAGCTTGGTCATATGCTGTTCTTGGGCAATTAAACAGGACATTCTTTTCTAATGTGTGGACAACTTTAAGTCATTTTGAGGAGCAAAGAATTTCAGAGCAGTATAGAGATGACATCATGTTTGCTTCTCAGGCTTTCCGTGTGAATCAGTGCTTGAAGGTTGAGTGGCCTCATCTTCAGCTGAGTCTTGGAAGCAATCTTGAGGAGAAAATTGCTCGTGCTGGAAAAAGTAAGAGGTTTAATGAAAAAATTACTTCATCATTCCAAAAAGAAGTTGCTCGTCTTCTGTTCAGCACTGGCCTTGATTGGATTAAAGAATACATTGTGGATGGATACACTTTAGATGCAGTTGTGGTTGATAAGAAGATTGCTTTGGAGATTGATGGACCAACCCATTTCTCAAGGAACACTGGTTGGTATCATTATTTTGTTTTAGCATCTCCTACATGCTGATGCATGATCGAATTCAAACAACCATTCATATTTAATACCATTTGGTTGTCATTTTTTTTATTTATATCCTCGTGCCTCTCTGCAGGGGTACCTTTAGGACATACTATGCTGAAACGGCGTTATATTGCTGCTACTGGTTGGAATGTAGTCTCGTTGTCATATCAGGAGGTGAGTTCTGACACTTGCACTCTAGCATTGAATATTGCTTGATATGCCACCATTCCATCACAACTTATGTTACCATCTAACTTCTAAATTAATATATTTTCTATGCATACATGTTGAATTTGAAGAGAACACAGGCAAGTATGTTTACCCAGTTATACCAAAAAACGTTCTTGCTTAAAAATCCTCTGTTGATTTTTTGAACATAGAATAACCTTGGCAAAGTGTTGCTTGAAGCCAGTTAATTGAAGAAACTTTGGAAAAGAGCAATTATTTTGCTTTAAGGAAAAATGGTTTGGGACAGCAAGCTTGTGAGAATTATGCTAGTACTTGCACATGGTGCCTTCAGAAGTTATAATTTAACTTCTCTGTCATTTCCCCACTGTAAAATATGCAAGTATTACAACTTTCTCCAACGCTCATTGTACCTAATGTCCAAGTTCTTGAGCAACATTTGAATGTTAACATTCTCAAGCTTGTGCTTGAGTCAAGGGAATGTTTTTGAATCTTGCATTAGACTTGTTTCTTTGTGAGACCCAAACCTCTCATTCAAAATGCCTCCGAACTAAGAATATGAAAGTTTTTCAGCTGTTAATTTGGAGATCTGGCATAGGTTAAAACTATAAGCATCTCCTATGGCTTGTCAACATGTAAATAGTACTAGTGGCACTTTATAAATGCATTTTAACGTTTCACTGGTATGAGGTTCATTCTCAAAAGAATCTGCATTCATGTGGTTTTTCATTTCATAGTTCTTGTGATATCACATGTGCTACAAATTACTTCCGAGGGCAACAAATTCTCCCGAATTAGTGATGGTAGTACATGATTTAAGGGATTTCTGGGTCTGAACTGATAAGAGAAACATCCTTCGCTTAATTTAAGGTTCAAAACAATGTATCACACGATGTAGAGATTTGTATCACAAAGATCTTATGAATTGATGCTTTAAAAGTATACCCTTTTCAGGAAACTCGGCTCTGAAGATGAATAGAATAACATTAACAGGATGAAAAAAATTTATTATTAGGTGAATAAGTGGCAAAGTGAACAGACAAATTTGGGATTCATTACCATTGTGTCTGATTCATCTTTATTTCATGGCAGTGGGAAGAACTTCAAGGTGAATTTGAGCAGCTAGAGTACCTTAGAGAAATTCTCAAAGAGCACATTGGTTGAAACAAATGGCAGCAAGGCATAAACAGCAAAGTGGTGGCAACTAAGTTGGTGATGTTTGATAAATGCACAGGAAGAAAGGGGGTTTTTGCTTTATGCTCTTAATTTATATGTATCTAATCAAGCGACTCTTTGCCTTGTTAATCGCAGCCTATCAACTGGTTAGATGAAATGGTGATGCAGCATAGTGTAGTTTAGAGAACGTTTGGTATCACTTCTCGTTTTTGTTTTTTGTTTTTATTTTTGTGTATGTGTATTGATTTCTGTGATAGTTTTATTAGTTTCTGTGTTATTTTTTTTATTTCTGTACTGTATTAGTATGTTGTCTTTTTTTATTTCTGTGCTATTTTTATTGGTTTCTGTATTTTTAAAAACAAGAAACGAAAAAGAGAAACAACAAGATACCAAACATGGCCTTATTAGTTTAGAGTTACCGTTTCATGCAAATAGCAAGTATAGTTCAATGGACTAAAAAAGCATTTGGACGCATGAAAAGAGAATCTTGCGTCCTTTGAGTCAATCTGCCATGGAAAATAGCAAATAAAGAATCATAAGTGATACTTAGTACCAAACACAGCCACACCATTTAAATCAGTCACTATACTTGGTTGAGGGCTTTTCTTTTTATCTACAAAAGTCTAAATCTAATGTTAAAATTGGGGTTTACATAAGAAAAAATTATCCTGGCCTCTAGCTTAATTAAAAATGGCAAATTAGCTCAAATCAAAAAGTTTGATTTGATGATTTAAAATCATATTAAATTTAAGTTTGTAATCAAATCTAATAATTATTTTAAAATTAATTAATTATGATAAAGTAGTTAATTTAAAAAAATAACTAGGAAGCCAATGTGGCCATCGATGTCCACCTAGAGAGACTTCTTAAATTAAAGATTTTTAAGTAA
>JAOXYD010000005.1:6852532-6876260 GCA_028565735.1 Pinacopodium congolense | reverse complement strand
TCTGATGCATGCTCGTAATTTTTAATAGCTTTCACTATTTTTCGTCATCGCTCTTGTAAAGCTCTCTTGTTACTTGGTTCGAAATCCAAATTTGCTTAGACACTCTATCTTTCATATTTATAGACCTGTATATGAATATTATCATTATCTCAACCGTCCAATTAGATTTCATCATCATCTCAACCGTTCGATTGGATTTCATCATTATCTCTACTGTTATCATTAACCTTATCCATGTTAAATAAAATTGATATATTTCATCCTAATCTCAATCGTCCGATTGGATTTTGTCATCATCTCAACCGTTAAATGGATTACATCCTTAATCATTTCAGAACTTATCATGAACCTTATCCACGTTAGATAAAATTGACAGATTTCATCCAAATCTCAACTGTCCAATTAAATTTCGTCATAAACTTAAACATTGGATAGATTTTATCAGTATCTCAACTATAGTAAGAACTTTTATAAATATCATCCTTTACTAAATCAAATATGCATCAATTTATTGAAATAAATTATGATATTGGAGGTCCTTCTAATATCAAATTCCAAGATATGTTATCATCTTCATCTTCATCGTCACATCATCAAGTGATGATAAACTTGAGTTGATGATGCTTGAAGATGAAACAGTCATACATTTGACATAGAAAGATAACTTAGGGCTTGTTTGAAAACGATTTCGTTTTCAGTTTTGATTTTTGATTTTTCTAAACACAAAAATCGAAAAAAAATCACAGAAATTAAAAAACAACACACTAATACAGTACAGAAATCGAGACAGATAATACAAAAATTCATAAAAGTACAAAAAATCTAATAAAAAAAATATAACAATTACAACTAAAAGCTAAATCAAACGGCCTCCTTAGCAATTGAACTTCTTCACAATCAACAAAACAATCAAGGTGGGTATCGTGACTCCATCCCAAGACATATAGTGATCAACCGAGGTCGTGAAGTTGCAAATCATAATTTGTTTGTAGATTTTTTTTCAAAAATCTGTGATATAATGATAATATGTTTCGGCGACGATATCGAATGTCCTGAAGTTTGTTCTTTTGCATTGTTGATGATATAAAAGAGCATGATAGCTATTTCTAATAACGAAGAGATGAGCTTGGTAGACTTGAATTATCCACTCTACAAAAAATAATAGCCACATTTCTAATGATAGCATATGGTATACATGCTGATGCTACGGATGAGTACATTAAAATTGGTGAATCAATAGCAATTGAAGGCTTTAGGAGATTCTGTCATGCCATTATCGAGATTTTTTCATAGTGATATCTTAGATCACCAAATACTAACGATATTGCAAGGCTTCTTCATATTGGTAAGAAACGTGATTTTTCAGGAATGTTAAGTAGTCTTGATTGTATGCATTAGAAGTGAAAATTTTGTTTGACGGCTTGGTCGGGACAATATGCTGGACGTTTAGAATCACGAACTATTATTCTTGAAGCTATCGATGATTATAATATGTGGATATAGCACACTTATTTTAGTATGCCAAGTATAATTAATGACATTAATGTGTTAGAATCATTGCATTTATTTTCTAACCTATTCAAGGTATTGCTCCTCTTGCTCATTATGTTATTCAAGGAAAAGAATATAATATAGAATATTATTTAATTGATGGAATTTATCTAAAATAGTCCACTATTGTGGAAACAATTCATGAGTCACGTTCTGTAAAGAAAATTTGCAATGAGACAAGAGTCATGTAGGAAGGACGTGGAGCGTGCATTCGGTGTTCTACAATCGTGATTTGTGATTATTATAGAACTAACACATTTTTGGAAAAAAAAAAGTGTTGCATGATATCATAACTGTTTGCATTATTATGCACAATATGATTGTTGAGGATGAATGCGATCTAAATGAACCAATCACAAGTGTAATGGAAGCTCCAGAATTGACTGTAGAAAGGGTAACAGATGAAAATAGCCGATTTCAAAAATTTCTTACCTAGTATAAATAAGTCAAGGACAAAAATGCGCATATCAAATTAAGGGATGCATTAATAGAACATTTATGAGAACAATATACTAATTCAGAGGATTAGTGGATTATGTTATGTTTATTTTCAGTGGTGATATTATCTTTTAATTTTTTTGATATAATGAATGATTTGTGTGTTTTTTTAATGATAAAATATTTTTTATTTATAAAATTCAATAAAATTTGATTTTTTAAAACGTAATTATATTGTCATTTACTATAATTAAATAATATAAAATAGTGTAATATATCTCATATATTATTTCATTTAATATTATCAAATAACAAATTATAGTTTAATTGAAATTTTAATATTTATTATTTATTATTTATGAACAGAAAAATATAACAATAATAATATTATGAATAAAAATATACATAAAAATAAAGTTCAGTTAATTTTATAAAGTAATTTTAATAATTATTAATAAAAAGTAAAAAAAGTGTTGAGTTGTGAAAAAAATTATTAATAATAATTATAATAATCATTAATAAGAATATTCTTTTTTGTGTGAAAAATAGAGTTGTGAATTAGAATAAAAGGTATTGTACTATCTCTATAATAAAAGAAACTCTATCCTATTTTAAACGAATGGGTTAGAAATATCCTTTTAAGTAACAACCAATGTCATTAAATGAATTTAAATAAAGTCCTTTTAAGTTCAAAGCCATTAACGCTCACTCTAAAAGTATCAGAGTTATTAATGGCTCATTAAGTACTATACTTTTCCTTAAATTTTTCTTATATAAATGTTGAACTTTAAAAGTTTTTAATTAAATTTAAAATTTTGAAAATATAATTTATCAATTTAAATTTTTTAATCATGTTGAAAATAAAATGACATGTAAGTTAAAAAGGAGAATTATGCATTAGAAGTTATCTTCTTTTCTTTTTGAAAGATAAGATATCTTTATTTTCTCTATAACATAATTTTTTATATTTTGAATTATTAAATTATATATTTAAAATGTTAAATTTTAATTAAAATTATAAAGAATATAAAAAATTAAGAAAATTAATTCTAAATGAGTGGCTGCATCGTCGCCCAACAGCAATTTATTATCGGTAATAAGGGGGCAGAAGAGTAAGATTAAGGAACTGAAAACATTGAATTGGTGAAAAATAAGGCATTATAGGAGCTTCATGACATGTGACTTGTGAAGCTCTGCTGCAGGTAGACGAGCTACTTCATCAACAGTTAACAGCAGCCACTACTAATATTCAACTTTTACCCTAACAGATGAAGCACGCCCTCTAATAAAATGACATCAGTCATATGTGCAGGAGATGCATTGCATTATCAACATATATTTTACGCCAATTAATCTTAGAGCACCGTGGGGCACTCGTTTTACTTTTAAAATATAATAAAAATAAAAATAAAAATAATGTTACTAAACACCTCCTTAATTTTTTGTCTTATATTATTATTTTTAGAGCATTTATCTTAAAGAATTTGTTAACCATTTAAATAATGTCGTATAATTTAGTACAAATCATATCTAATTTATTAAAAAAAGGGGATCCAACTTACTTGAGATTTTAATTTTATTTTTGTACTTAAAAATATATCGACAAAAATAACATTTCACTCGTATATGAATCTTCACTGAATAATTTAATTTGTACTTGAAATTACCAATTTCAAAACTTAAATTTGAAACCTTCTTATTTTATTAAATTAACTCGTAAATTCACAAATTAAAACATTGAAGAACTTATTTTAAGCTAAAAAATGTCTTTTGAACTCTAATATTTTTATTTATATTCACATCAAATCCTAACGTTTTAAAGTGTTCAAAAAGAATTTTAATGATTTAAATACATTCAAAAAATATTTTAACATTTTCAAAAAACCTTAATCATAACTTTCGTTAAGCTTATGTGTTAAGTGCCACGTAACATTACCCTTGTCACATTCTAATTTTTCAAAATTTCATCTAGATCCCACTTGCCATGTAAGATTGACATCTTAAATTCTTAAGTAATCTTCAAATATAATTTAGTTAAACGAAAGAGACAATGGCCAGCGGTAGTCCAATTGACTGGATCCTCAAGGTCTCTCGACTACAAAAAAGTGAAAAACAAAGTCCCCAATAGACAATTTCAATGATTCAAAACTACATATATACATTGTCCAGAATACAAAATTTACAACAATCAGATCAATATACACATTAGCTCATCTTTATAAGAGCCATGAATCCAACATTAGTTCCTTCCTTGCAATTTGCAACCTCTGCACTTGAACATGCAGTCTCAAAGGCCAACCCATTTTACCCATTTGAAAATACGGCCAACCCTGAATGGCAACTCATAGTCCTTAGTAACAGCAGCCTCACTCCTTGCTGCCTCACGTTCAGACCACATGTATACCCCACGTTCTTGTCTACTACCAGGTACAGTGTTGTCCAGGATAACAGCCACAAGAAATGCAATTACCATGTTCATTGATAATAATGTGTTCAGAATGTAGTTCAACTGTACAAAAGATAAAACAAGTATGCCTAAACGGTTAGTAAGCAAAAGTAAGCTTGCCAGTAAAGATGTAGCTGCATGTGTAAGTTGGGCGATTGGACGCAAAATACTTGTTAATGGCAGCTTAAAAGAACCAATGCTTAAATAGCTTCAAATGCTAAAAACTGAAATGAAAATCATACTGAATTTTCTGCCATTCCTATTTTTATATAGAAGAAGAAACGAAAAATAAAAAACAAATTAGATAGATCATGAACATAAAATATATGTAAATCCTGAAGATAAAATATATACAGATGAGTCCCCTAAGAAATCTGAAACTATTAGCCCCTCAACTTTGTTGTGTTATAAATGTAGAGAGGGGAGGGACTGAATGATGAAAATGTATAAAGGGGAGCAGACACACAGGAAAAAATAGGAATGGAGAAAGGAATTAATATACCAAGAAGCTTCTCATTTACGGTAATCTTAGAACTAGCCAAGAAACATGCTGAAAGAATATAGGAACAGAAGGTATACCCCTCCATATTTGCTGCGGATAGGTCCGTGAGAAGCAACAACGTATGGCTGAAAGTAACTTGGAACAGACAAGTTGTTATTTGGAGAGATGCCATGTTGTTGGAAGTACGCCGGTATTGAAAGTGAAAAGAACAATGACAAACCGACTATAATGATATTTCTAGAGCTTCCAGCTTCACTGTACCGCAGGTTTGACAATCCTAATGCTGTAAGCATTGCCCACATGAAACAAAGAAGCGCAGCAACCATGACTTGAGGAAATGATGCTATAAAACCTCCAACTTTGCCTGTATGTATCAGAAACATGATCATGCAAAAGCTCCTACAAAATCGTACACGATAGAAAATAAAAGATGAGGTCTGCAAAACAGTGTCTGCTTGAATTATTAGACATAGTATCCTTAAAAGCAAAGTGCTCCAGAAGAATTCAAACAGGCACGCCTTAGGAATCTGTGCAGTATCAGAAGCAAGCAAACTGTTCACACGATGAAATCAACTATCCTGTCAAAGCCCCCTTTAACACAAACCCCGCCCCATAAAGAATGAACTCAAGAAAGAGAGAAAAGAATTAAGAGACATACATGGTCAAACATTTAAAAAAAGAAAAAGGAAACCAGAAAGTTTTGACACAAACAAGAGTTAAAACAATTTGTTCAAAGATCAGGATCCAAGCTGAAAATTTTTTAGTAGAAGTACAACCGAAGTGTCTGGGATCTAATGCACTTCCATGACTTTAGTTGAATGTGATGACTGCAGATATTGGACAAAGCTTGTCCAGGCTTAAATCTAATGCCCTTAACTTTGTTAATCCACAAACCTTATAAAGAAAAAGCTAGATATAGTCATATTACCCCAAATTAAGAAACAAATTCACCACTCCCAGACAAAACAGAGGCCACAGCTTAATCCCATTATAATCAACCAAAAAAAGAGAACAGAAAGGACCCAAGTCAGTTTATGCACTGACTAATGAATAAAAATTTATATTCCTTTTTCATTTATTTTTTGCTTAATTTCTTCATAAGCAATAAGAAATGAGAATAAATAGAATGACCACAAGCCACACCTATCAACTTGTGGAAGACATTAACGGGATGTTTAATTGGGTTGCAGATTATAGTTTTATGTTGTGGTTGTTGTATTTTTATATTGGTAATTGTGTTTTCTTTATCGATTTCTGTGCTGTATTAGTGTGTTTTCTTTATCGATTTTTGTGTTTAGAAAAACAGGAAATCAAAACTAAAAACGAAAGTCAAAATAAACAAGGCTTTAAGTTGAAAAGCCCAAGAGACTAAAGGTTTGCAAAATGAAGTTCCACAAAATAAAGCCATGAGCCTTTTTTAGATCAATTTTGAAAGTACACTTATTTTATTCATTGCCCCAAATAATAGTTTTTAAACAATTATTGAATAAGAAAGATATTATCTCTTATTTTTTTCCATTACAAAAGCAAATTAGTAATAACTAATGATAAAGGATAATAACCTTTAATCTTGTAAGCTAAAAGTTTGGCAACAAGTTTATAAATTAGATTGTAACAAGAAATTAGTCAAATGTCTTCGAACAATTTAAAACTTTAAAAATGAGGAAGATGAACATAGAGTTGGCCTATTTGAATAATCTACCAAACTTGAAGAATAGTGATAATAAATCTTTTTTTACCTTTACTTATTTTAAATATATTTTTATTATTTAAGAATATTTAAAATAATCTTTTATTTAATTTATGTTGAACTAATTTAATAGAGTTCACTATTACAATCATATTAGAATAATTATACAAAATCTATTATATACTTAATAGTTACTATTATAATTATATATGTTAAAATAATTCTATATAAATTTCAACAAAATTTAGTTCGATATTACAAAATAATTATAAATATTTTCAAAATAATTTAAACCGCGTAAACAAATTTTATTACATCCGTAAAAAGTATACCTAACATAGCGTTTATAAACGTGACTCAAAATCCTAACGAATAGAATTGGTCGATTAGAACTAAATGCTTCAGCAACCGAACTGAATTATCTGTCTGAAACACTCATTCCATCCTCTGATAGTGAGAGGTACAGATACAGAGCAGAGAAAGATCAAAGATAAAGAAACAACAACAGTGGTCAATTCTCTTAACCCAATTCCCTTTCAGATATTTCCTTCCTAGATCGATACACAGATGCAGACAGAGAGAAACAGAGGATGGTTTTCCAAAACCATTGGCCATTGCCCAAAACCGTAGCCTAGAGAGAGAGTTAGGAGAAATGTCATGTGCTCGTGATTAGGGTAGGGGACTGTACCTTTGCGGTGCCCATTTCTTAAGGCCAATTTCGTTTTTGATTTTATTTTTTTTTAATTATAAAAATCGATGAAAAAATATATTAATATAATATAAAAATTAATTAAAAAACAAAATTATCAATATAAAAATATAACTATTATAACACAAAATCACAACTCATAATCTAATTAAATATCTCTTAAATTAAATATTAAATTATTAAAATTATTTGACTGATAAATCATGAAGATTTATGACTTATGGGTTATATAATAATAATTATATTATTATTATTTTAATAATATATATTATTTTATGATTTATAAATTATAGATGTTTATGATTTACAGATCATATAATTGGTCCATGTCAAATTCATTACTTGATTATGTTGTGTTATGAGAATAATAACATTTTAAAATTGTAAAAGTTAATTAAATTAAATTAATTATTTAATTTGTTAAATAAATTATTTGAAAATTATTATATATACTCAATAATTTATCAAATAGGAAATTACCCATCATTGTATTTGGGTCCCAAAACATGATAAAATAGATGTGGGTTGGTCTAAGCTAAGCAGGATTTGCATTGAATTGACTGTACCTAACAAATTTTTGCCAATTCTCATTCCCTTAACCTCATCTTGTTGGTCGATAGTTGTACATTAACCACTCAACTTTGGACTGCTAAAATATAATCAACCCAGAATTTCCATTTTTGAAAAAACTTTTTTTTTCTTAAACATTTTTTGCCCCACCTGAAAATTGGTCACAGTATGGTGTGGTGGCATCTGCTTTTTCAAAAAAAAAAAAGAAGAAGAAGAAGACTGGATGAAACCCATTTAATATTCATTGAACCTAATTGATACACAGTAACTATCCTAATCTTTTTTTCTCTAACATATAAAAAATATATATAATTACATAATATCTTACTATTAATTTTCTATAATTATCTTAGATAAAAATTATTTTATTTTTTATTTTATATAAAAATAATCATAAAAAATTATGAGTAAAATTGATGTGTCAAATACTGTTCTATAAGCAAATATCAGTTAGTATAGGTCGGTATCGGCCGGTACTATGCATACCAATTAGTACTGAAAAAAAATAAAATTTTAAAATTTTTTAAAATTTTTTTTATTTTGATCTTTTTTAATTTAAAATTAAATTAAAAATTATATAATATAATACATTTATAAATCATTTTATAAATTTTAAAATTAATTTAAAATTTTAAATAATTATTCAAAATAGCATTAATACTAACTTATTTTTTAAATAAATTTAATATTAATACTAATATAATATTTAATATACTGAGTAAAATACGGTATAACCAAATTCGATATATAAATATCACGAGCCTGCCCAACAAACTTAAAAAGGTTTTCTTTTGATTTAAAATGAAAACTTTCTGGCATGATTTCCAAACCAAACACATGAAATGAAACACCAATGTGATTTTTGTTAAAAATGCAATTAAAAATTCAAGTCAATTAATGGAGAATGTACGGTAGGACGTTGATGGGTGACCAAATTTCTTGAACCACTAACCTTAATTTCTCAGAAATTTCGTGAAAAGGGTCGGTCTCTATGTGTATCAAAAATATAATTATTATATTATTAAGAAAAAAACAGTAGAATGGGACCCAAAATCTCTTTGACTTTGACTGTAAATATCATGAAAATGAGGCAATTGGGCAAAATTTGGAAGTGAGGACCTTCGTTTCTTTTATTTTTATTTTTATAAATACAGAAATAAAAAATAGCACATAAATTAAAATATAATATATAAATGTAATATAAAAATAAAAAAATTAAATCACTAGAAATATCCTATAGGTAATATTGAATACAGTGGCCCTACAAGCCACTTGACAGGGCTTCTACAGGTTAAGTACAACCAAATCTTGTCTCCCATCGTCCCCCCCCACCCCACAAGTCCCATTCAATCAATTGCCAATACCAAAACCATTAACCATATGCGCACATAGTTCTACTGTGGTTTGCAATAGAAGCTACCAAAATCTAATTTCTGTTCAGAACTCCAAATGTCCTGTCGCCTCTCAAGTACCCATTAAACGAGAGGCCTTCTTTTTACTTGTTCTTCAAGTGAATTGCAATCTTTCATGATGGGAGGAAGGACAGATTCTTTTTCTTTTTTTTCAGAATTCTTTAATTTCATTGCATTTATTTTTGCATAAATTTTGTTGCCAATAAAATATAAAATACAATAACCTCAATTGCTATGTTTTTAGAACACAAAAAATAAATCACCATCTATTTACAATAGTTTATAAATTATAGTGTTTATAAATCTTAACATATTTTTCTCAAATAAATTTTAATTAAACCAAAATTTTGAACTATTGTTAATTAAAAGTTTGAAATATACTTTGCATTAAATGTTCAATAATTAGAAACAAAATTCATTTCATATGTCTTATACTTCACTCTTGCATTATATCCCTTCTCTTAAACAAAAGAAACTTATGTTTTCATTTTATGTTCAAACACCTACCTTCTTCTTTTCAAAGTTTTGCATTGCACATAATTAAACATTGAATTAAATTGGTAAAAATTACCATTTAAACCTTAATATTTTTATCAATATTTAGGTCAAATTTTGATATTTTAGGACGTTCAAGTCGAATCCTAATATTTAAGAAGTGTTCAAAAAGAATAGATTGAACATTTTTTAAATATTTAGATTCTTTTTTAATACTTATATTTTTTAAAATATTTTAAAACGTTATTATCTGACTTAAATATTAATTGAAACCTTAGAACATGTTTAGTTTCAGTTCATTTTTTGTTCGTTTCTTATTTTTCTTAGCATAAAAACTGAAAAAAGTACAAGAAAAAATACACAAAAATTAATATAAACACATAAAAATTACAATTAACAACCTAATTAAACACGTCGTTAAAGTTACAATACACCTTTTTGCCAATTAAATTCCATCATCTTTCTTCCCATGCTCATAAAAACTTTGTCCTTTTTAAAAAGGTTTAATGCATCTTTTACTTACATTGTATTACATTTTATTTTTAATAAAGGTATTTTGTCAATGTTTTCATGTCTATCTACTAAACTCATACTAATGAACAAACTGAATACAGATATATTGGAATCTCTTATCAACTCAGTCATTCCAGATTCTAGAACCCTCTAATCATTGTCTTTCCTCAAGAATTATCCCTTTAATTATTGTCTTTCCTCCATAATTATCCTCTTCATTTACATCCAGACTTAAATGTAAATAAATCTGACCAAAATTTTAAGCTCTTTTTTATTGAATATGGCTCAAGTAATTTATTTAAAAATATATTCATCAATTTGAATCAAGTATGAAAATTTTTGATATTCTTTATTTAATAAACTAACAAAATTAAATAAAAATATTTAATATGTTTGCAAATTCATTTAAAAGTCTCTTAAACAAATAATGGTATGCAACCTCAAAGTATTCAAATACCTTTCACCACAGATCAATCAGACTCTCAAAGAAGCAAAAAAAAAAAAAAAAAAGACATTGAATTAGTTTTATAGGCAAAATTGTGATTTAAATTTTATCGTTTTTACTAATATTTATGTTAAATTTTAACTTTTTAAAATATTTAAGTCAAACCATATCATTTTAGAAATACTTAAAAAGAACCATAATATTTTAAAGATATTTAGAAAAAATAATGAATTCAATGTTAGATCAAGATTTTTTAAATATTTTTTAAACGTTTTTAAAATGTTTAGATTTATTTTAATTTTTTAAAATATTATAACCTAACCTGAACATTAATTAAAGCCTTATGGTTAAAATTAATATTTTTACCTAATTTTATATTGTATCATATCTACGGTTATCTTTCATATTCTCCGTTCATTTACAGTCAAAGTACTTTTCACACTAAAAGGATGAATAGTAAACTACAAAATAACGTTGAACAATATTCTAATATCCCAACTTGTGCCAGTTTAGAATGTTGAATACATGAACATGGACTGATTCTTTTCTGCACTTTGTGCAAAATCTTGAACGTGGAAGATCTAAGTGAAGACTAGAGAGATGAGAGGAGCGTGGATGGAGCGTGGAAACCGCACCCAATATTCAAAGATAAACAAATGTTCGTACGAGGAAGAAGAAATACTTGCATGGAGGAAAAGCCGATGCATTGAATTGGAATTGGAATTGGATTGAGCTATGGTATTAAAGATTGCCACATGGCATATGCCTCTTCTCTATTGTATTTGATGAGAGCATCTATCTAATGCCATCACTATCATCACCCCACTTTGTCTCCATTTCTTCTTGTAGAAATATGGCCACTTGCCTTGCTTTTTTACCAACTATCCTTACCCATCAAGGAGATTAAAAAAAAAAAACCAACTTGGTATTTGATTTTTTATTAAAAATTGCCACTAGATTTGGGTAATGAAACAGAAATAACATAAGTAACCCCATTTACTCAAACAATTCATTGGCTTTAATGCAAGAACTATTTGTCCAATTCTTGATATTTATGAGAAGAAGATGAAATTATAAATATAAAAGCAAGTCATTTTCACATAGGATCATCTGAAAAAAAAAAAAACCCATTTCAAAACTGAAAAAGAGAAATTTTGTTTGGACTTTGAAGAACATGTTGCAAAATTCCCCAGCATCAAAATTTTGATATACTGTAAAACTTATGGCATTGAAAATTAAAAAAAAAAACAGTGATTGTGATGTTAAAATGAATAGGGAAGTGTAAATGGCAAGAATTTGATGAAGAGAGAGAAAGAGAGACAGAGGGGGTTCCAATCCCATAATGACTTTTTTTTTTTTTTCTTTTCTAGAGACAAGGGGAGGCCAGGGGTGGTGAACCTTGTGGGGAGACACAGAGCCTCATTTTCCAAATCTGTCAACTTGCATGTCAGCAACCCCACTTGAATGAATAAGCAAAATTCATTGAACCCAACCCTCTTACCCTCTCACATGAATGATCCAAATCAATTGAGTAAAGAAGAATGTGAAATAAAAAAGAGAAATTTATGAATGATGATAGCAGCAATAGTACAAGAACACTGTAGAAGAAAAGAATCACAGAAACCCATCAAAATTCATTTCCCCGTTCCATAAACTGGCAGACTTTCTTTTCACCTCCCCCACTCCTCCCCTCTCCTCACCATCTTTTCTTTTTCCTCTTCTGTCAATCTTCTCCAATTCAATTTATAAGGATTTAAAAAGGGCATAGAATTCCTTCAAGAAAGAGTATATCTTTGAGATGCAAATATTGCATAGTGGTGCATTCTCTTCTTCGAACCTCCAAAACCTTCACCAACATCCACAACAACAATCTTTTCTTCATCACAGGTTAGAACTCATCACCTTCAATCTCTCTTCTTTTCTTTCCTTTCCTTTCTTCAGAACCCATCCTCTTTCCTTTTCTGCTTTTCTTGTACTTGCTTTCTTTTCTTGCAAGTTTTAGTTTTGGCATGAGATAGAAGTTGGCTCTTTGGTTATAAGTTCAGATTTTTATAAAAGATAGAAGCTTTCCTAATGATTTAAGTTTCTGGGGTACTTTTAATCTCTCTTTTGCTACCTAAACTTTGTTGCTTTTCTTTCTGGTTTTTTTTTGTTCGTGGTTACAACATGTGATAAGACTTATCACTTGATAAGAAATCTTGGAGATAACCGGTCTCTCGTTTGTTTCTCATAAGTTGTTGTGGTTTAGGATGAGAAGAAGGGGTCCAGTTGGGATTGATTAACGTCTTCTGTGCTGTTTTAGCTCATATTTTATTGACTTCTCTCTTCTGTTTTATCATTCTACAATTTTGTTGTTGTTGCTTTGTTTCGAACAGCTTAATCTGATCTCTTTTCATGTAGAATGCAGCTGGGCTATTGCTGACAACGAATCTTGGCTATAAACTTGAGGATGCCCGAGTTCTTGAGAAACAGGCAGTAGATGAAGATTGTTGAACAATAGATAGAACAATATCTTGATCTTGTGTTGATTGAATGTCATATCACGTGCTTTTTCTAAAACTCGGAGTTAATATGGTTAACATTTCTAGCTATTGAAGCAACGAATCATCCGCAACAAAGAATCATTTGCATTTGGATTTCTTAATAGGCTCGGAGATTTGGGTATTTGGGTTGCAGAAGTTACATCATCCTTCTTCTAGAGAGGTTGTGTTTGAGTTCTGCGAAGTTTGGAAAGGCTTTGGTTGATATTTCCGTTTCAAGACTGCTCATTTAATCCGTATCTGCTCCTGCTACAAACCACATTTCGACTTGCTGATTGAAGAAAGCGGATTGATCTTGATCTCTTGCTAGAATTTTGCGGGTTTTGGATTTGTATACCTGAAAAGTCATCGATCTGATCTGGGTTGTTGAAAAGTTTATAACTTTACCGAGTTTTAATGAATTCAAGACAACCTGAGGCAAATAAGAGCGTGCCAAGAGGTATAATTAATCTGCAAGATCGATATTCTAGCAGCATTATGGATGGAAGAACAAGAAAGGTCGCTGCTGCTGCTGCTACTGCTCCGGTACGTCCTCCTAATCATTCAGCTAGAGTAGAGAAAAAGAGAGGAGGAGAGTATCATCTTCAACGTTCACTTTCACAGGGAAGCTCCAGGAGGCTGTTGCCTGCAAGCTACTTCAGCTTGGAGTCATTACTTTTGCTCATATGTTTAACTGCATCTTTGTTAATCCTTCCTTTGATACTACCCCCATTACCTCCACCACCATTCCTGTTACTTCTGCTACCAATAGGCATCTTAGCTGTGCTTATGATCTTGGCTTTTATGCCAGGTAATTCAAGAGATCTAACTTATACGTGTATGTAAATGGGGTTTGGAGAAAACAGATCCCAAACCTGTGTTGTCCGCCCTTATATACAATTTTTGTAATTCTCTACTGTCAAAGTTTGAAAAAGGAAAGATAGAAAACTGTTCTTTCATTTGTTACTTGCATGCCAATTGATCTATTTGGTGGAAAGGCTGAAGGAATGATTTTGTGTACATGAACATGGAAGCTCTTCATCAATTAATTTCCATGTGATGATGTTGCAAGACTATCTTTTTGGATGCTCTTACATCCACTTTACAGCTATTGTTGCTGGATCCAACGGTTAAGTATGTGTATTTGCACTTGTTTGAGTTAGATCCTTGTCAAATTTCAATACCGCACCACATAAAGAGACTTCGACTCTAAAACATAGATATCTTGCATAGGACGCAGATCCTTTTCTTTTAGAGATAAGCTGTGATTAGCAACTGTCAAATGAATGGTTGATTTCGATTAAGAAATTGGAGAAAAAGGAATTAAAGAAGAAGATGACGACTGACATGACGCAATAGCAGAGATTACTTTATTTTAATTGAACCATCACAAAGTAACCATGATTTGGTCACTTGCGTTGTTTGACCACCTCATAAGATAAGAGTAATTCATTAATTTGACAATGCGTTGATCTGTACACCACAAATGTTTGCAGGAATACCATTTTAACCATTAAAAAAATTAGTTGAAATGAAGGTATCTGAATCATCTATGGCCGTAGTGCAACTGAGATCTTTCCAACTACAGATAAATAAGAGGAATTAATAAAAATTCGGTCCTCAGGCGGCATTTCCAAGACCTCCCTCTTTAATTAAGTGTAGTTTCCTAGATCCATGCCAAAAGAGTCAAAGGTAAAGAAATAGGCTCCTGGTCAAACCGCCACGTGGAACATACTTGTTTATGAGTTCTAAGGCTACTTTTTTCTGACGGCTAAAAATCTTTCAAGCCACCGGCCATCGTACAAAGACCAGTATTGTAAATATGCCAAGTCTTTGCAACGTCATTCCTAAACTTGCCAGGTTCATTTATGATTGCTACAGAAAACATAGGACAAAAGAAGTAATGAGGTAATTAGAGAAAGCAGCAGGTCTTATGCTACAGGGAGCTAATATACAAATGCCATCAGATATCAACCCATTTTGTTACAGTAGTTGTTCTCTGTTGAATACATCACAAACAAGCATGTACATCCACTAACAGATGATACATGATATAGTAATTGCAGAGAACTTGGATTTTTGTCAACCATATTAAGGAACAGAATTACCAAATGTTAAAAACTGTCATCTTAAGCCAAAGATGGTATACTGTATTTGTATGGCATATATGGGAGATATAAGTAGGGGAAAACTTTGGTGAAAATCTGCAACCTAATTTTCTAGCCAGCAGCACCGTGGGCATGGACCAAAAAAGGAGGAAGGTGATGCTCCAAAATAGCCAAGAGATCTCTTCCCTGGCTCACATCTTCCATGGACACGCCTGCAAGCCTTCTTACAGCTTCAACAAGCTGCCCTCGTAGCCTTTGAGAAAATAAACTACCACCTGCAGTAACACATTCTCTATACAGTGGCAGGTAAGCAATCGCCACCTTGAGAGGGCCAGGCAGATCCCTTAAGCTTATAGGAGATCCACCCCATTTCAAAATCCTCATCAAGTTCATATAATGTACTTGTCCTTGCTTTACTCCATCCAAGAATGCTGCTACCGACCAGTTTTCTTGCAGAAAGGCCTTCAGCTTGGGGGCAATAGCCTCATCATCTGACCTAGCAATGCTATCTGCTACAGCATAAGTGGCTCCAGGATCACCCAGGAAGTCAGAACGCAGAAGAAATGCCACACCTTCTAGCGACCTGCCACTTCTCTCACCAGCAGCCTTGAGAATTTCTATGCTGAGTGCTGACAGAACATGGTGAGGAACGCGAGGAAGGAGATAAGCAGCAACTTCAACTTGGCTCCTGGAAGTGGCAGTAGTAAGAGCAAGGCAAAGTTCCATTTCCCGGCAATCCCTTTTTACAAACCATTGGACAACCTGCATACAACCCCTTTCTGCTGCTCTCATCAAAGGACCCAAGAAACCCACAGCATTGCCCTCCTCCACCAGACATTCCATTGTACCAATTTTACAGTAATGTGAAGCAAAACCCAGAGCTAGATCAACATCAACATCCAAGCTGTTCCTTTGGGCAATCTATACAGAGCAAACCCAAATTTGAAAGAAAAAAAAAAGTAGAAATGTCAGATAATAAGATTCTATGTACTTAATGAATTTATGTCTGTAGAATCAGCAGTAGTTTGCAGGATCAGAAGTAGGGAAAAAGATGGCACATGAGTGAATCACTATGCCACAATCATAATATAACATGTTGACTTAATTGAGCCATGATTGAAAATCCCACATGCCCTGAAATACTGAATGGTTTTCAGGTAGAAAAATCCCTTAGATATGCAATTACATGTTGTTTATATGCATTCATCTTATCCTTAATCAACCCACATGAACAGTAGATCAAGGAAGTGCCTATCTTTCAAAAGAAATTATAGGATAAGAAAAGTAATGCTAAATGTTCCAAAAATAAATACTTAAAACAGCTGCCTAACAAGTGAGGACTAGCCCAAGGAGAGCCCTGTAGAGGGCTTTACTCGGGAAATCCAGAGAAAGAATATATTCCAATAGTCAAACAAAGCAAAGCATTCCTAAAACTTCTTACAGAAAAATAAATAATAAAGCATATGATAGTTAAACAACTGGTGCTTCCTGACAAATATGCAGGAGAAGGCTACACAGACTAGATACCAACATAGAGTACATTCAAAGGGGACACATAAATACTTCCTTAAATTCTGAAGTAAAATCTACTGCTTAGTCATCAAGCAGTCATGAAGAGAATATTTTATTGATCAATTAACAAGCAAAGCATCCTAGTTCTTGTACTAATCAATATCTATTTGGCTAAACCCTTTAACCTCAACTATTAAGCTTGTTAATCATCTATCATGTTATATGGTCTAGTGATCAGCAAAATCGATTGCTCACAGATAGCTGGTGATTCTAAATGTCACACCACTCTGTTCTTTGAGGAGTTCTTTCCCAGATGGAAAATACCATCAATAGCATAGCCTCTAACCACAAGGAACTACTAGCATCTGGGTGAAATTAAAAACCACCAAAAGTTTTTAAATAGAGTTAATGAGTCTTGGAAATGGGATTTCCCTTCCTCATGCCATGAATCGTTCAGAGCAGTCAAATCCAGGAAGCATCAACCTTGTATCTACTTCAAAGTCCACTGTGTATGAAACTGCTTACATGTGCAACTAATGATGCAGTAAATTCTTTCCTAGTTTCAAGTTCTGCAAGACAGCTATTCATTTATCGGTAGAATGCAAGTGAGTGTATTGTTGCTCTGGTAAGACCCCTTGAAAATTACCTGCAACAAGATCCGCACAAGCTCTGTACTCCCAAAACGAGAAGCTTCAAGGAAACATTGATTAACATTATCAGCACCACCTTCAACCAACAAACCCAACAATCCCTGAATTGCAGTAGCAGATATCCCAGATGCCCAGCCAGGATCAAAAGAACTGGAAAATAGAGTAAGAGGGAAACATGCAGCATCAAACGCCTCAGTAAAATCCTTCCCTGTAAGTTGATTGCCTGCAAGATCTAGAAATGTCTTGAATGCAGATAACTGGAGTTGAATCTCTACAGCTGAGTAATGGCTAACTCTACCCCTCTTCCCCTCGCAGCGGGAGTGGAAGCCTATACATTTTAGAGCCCATTCAGTAAACTTTTGAACCTTGGCACCAGCTTCTGCCTTCAAGACCTCATCCCCATTGCACTCTTGCAGACGCTCATGCAACCTGGTTAGATATAAAAGGCAACAACGAAGTTAGTCAACAGCATTCTGAGAAACCAAAGTAGAGTTATCCAATAAACAATCTGTAACTGCAGTCTTTCATTTTTCTTTTATTAATACTTTCAAGTGCAGAGAGAGGGAATATTTAATATCATGCATTTGGATAATCAATGCTATCTTCCAATCCTCTGCATTCCAGATTGGTATCTCATACCAAAGGGTTCTCAAGCATTGACCTGATTCATAATGACTGATAATACATTCACACCTTTAAAAATGAAAATATTTTAAAACCATGAAAGTGACGTTTAAAGCAAACAAAAATTGAAATATAGTAACCCAGTTTGAGGAAAAGTCCAAATTAATCCTTTTCATAATTAACTCAATCTAAGGGAGGATAACAACAATATCAACAAAGAGAAAAACAAGGTATGCATAAAAAGAAAAGCACACATAGCAACCAGCGAAATGACAGAGGCATTCAAGGATGAACCTTACACCTTTTGAAGATTAAAGAAATATATATCTCAAATATTCTATTCATATAGATTAAAAAAATTTGAAAATCATAAGGAAAAATTTTCAGCAAAATAATTATCCCATGCCCTCTGCTTCTAAAAATAATTAAAAAGAAAAAGTGTTTCTATTATCTCTCACTAATGACCGTATATTATAGCCACATATAAAGCTCCAATTACAAACTCTAATCAAGACCAATCAACGATCACCAAAAGACACTTAATAGCCAAACTGAAGATATCTGTGATTGAGATTAACCTAGACATCAACAATTCATTCAATTTTACCATGTTACAAAGAGGAAACAAATAACTCAGAGAAAAGTATTTAAGAGGAAAAACAGGAAAGGAGTATCGCTCGGCAGATTGGAGGAAAGGCACAAAATGTATGAGAACATGTCTCTGAGTGCCAGAAGCTTGTCATCAAGAGAAGTTGCAAGACAAGCTTGAAAACAAAAGTGCAACTATTGTTTAATTTCCTTATAGTTGCACAGGCTGACAGTCCAGACATATCGAGAATTTGACAATTCAATCTGTGCCTGATTCGAAAAAGACTGAAATGTGTGGACAAGAAACAACCACAAAAAGGCCTCATCACCCAAAGGGGTAACAGATTTAATCCCACTTGCCAACGCATACAGTTAAGAATAATTAAAAGAGGAAATACCAACAAAGTAGTAACAGACATTGATCACATCAAATGTTTATTTAGCCAACGAAGATTTGGTAGTATAAATACAAACAATAATTGTGACGCCACATTATAAATTCACAGACCAAAATATGTTACAACTAGCCAGGCACACCCGACCTGTGCATGCATCCATATAAACACGTGCAGCTTTTACACAAATAATCACATGTTTCCATGGCCATACCAATCCTTTTTAAGGCGAGCAAGTTACATAATATGACAAAGCATCTAAATCTATCTAATATTGAGACAGTGGAATCTTTTCGCAATGACATACCTTTGGGCCATTACTGTCACTGTATCTGCAAGACTCATTGTTCGACTCTGGCATGCTGAAACACATGAAGCGAGAAAAGAAGTCCTAAGTGCAGCTCTAGTGAAGTCATAAGCACCGTTAGCAATGATCTTCTTTATCAATGCAGTGATTCCATGAAGCTCTTGTTGAGTGCTCAAAAACCAGATAGAGTCCAATGTGATGCACAAGGCATCATTAAGGGTCTGTGTATCTGCCAAAAGTATTAAGCTTTCAGCAAAATCCCAATCATGGGAACTCACTGCACCCTGAAACAATCGACCTAGCTCAATCCTGTCTTGTCTACTGAGCCTCTTGTCGTGGCTGGTATTCTCCTTCTTCCCAGTGTCAGTCTCTACCCCCAACAGATGTGATTTAAGCTTCTTGGTACTACAACTACAAATATCAGGCCTTCCCGACTCTTCACTTATAAGAGGTGCTTCTCTTGAAAATGACAGATCACTTCCCTCACCTTTTTCAGGAGTAAAAAACTGATCCATGTTACTTGGATTTCCAATTTCATTTTCTTCCGTTTCCATTTCCGCAGAAAAGGATTCTTCAATACTTATCTCATTTCCCATATGCATACCAGCATCATCCATAAGTGCCATATTATTTTCCATTCTTCCTCACTCTTCAATCACACCACTTCACCAAACCAAAAGTATTCTAATTAAGCAGCACTAGCACGAGGAAAGCCATAAACTGAAGCAACTTTTGCTTGAATATCTTGTAATTCTCTCCTCCGAAACCTCAACTCGTATAAACAAATTTTTTATGACTAAAAATACAAGAGCCACAACCTTCTCCAATCCAAGAGCACCCAATAAAAAAGTTCCTCTCAAGGATAATTTACTTTCAGAACCAAAATTTGCATCTCGGCCTAGTCAACAGTCATAGAGATAATCTGAAAAAGCCACGAACAGCCGAAAAATGCAAAAACAATTGTCACCCAGAAACGGAACCCTAGAAAGCAGAAACCTTTACATCACCAATCAAAACCACAAAGGATCTAGAGCCAAATCATAAAACACAAAACCCCATTTGCATAAACTCTCAAGTGCTGCAAGTGATCAACATATAACCATGTAGTCAATTCAGATAAATGAAAAAAAAAATCCTAACTAAAATGAAGAAAAAAAACATATCTTTTTAAGGAAGATGAACCACTAAACTGTGTGTCCAGTAAAGGGTGATAAGAGGCGTTCGGAAAGCGAGAAAAGAAAAGGAAAGAGAAAGAGCAAAAGAAAGAAAGAATCTAGGGACGGAGCAGAAACAGTAATTACTGATTAGCAACAAAAAAAAAAGAGAAAAAAAGGGAAGAGAGAGAGAGAGAGAGAGAGAGAGAGAGCGAGAGAGCAAACCTCAAGTGTAATAAACGATCGGTTGTAGGGAGAAACCCTGTTCCCCTTCTATATTACTCTCAGTTTTATTTTGACGATTTTTTTTTCATATCTTCACTTTTTTTTCATGTCTTTTTTTTTTCTAAGTGAGAATATCTTTATTGTTTATAAAAATTTTAATCATTTTTTATATTCTAATATCTTAAGCTTAGAAAAAAAAGGTTCTCTCAATTTGTTTGACTCAATAGAAAAATATTTTTGTATATCAATTAGAAAAAAAAAATGCCTTGATTCATAGTTAAGTTAAGCTAGCATGTTTGAAAAAATCTGTTTTTAGATTTAATTTTTAGATTTTTTAAATATAAAAATTGATTAAAAAATATTATAAAAATTAAAAAAAATGTATTGATACAACACAAAATTCGAGATAAATAATATAAAAATACATAAAATTTAATAATTACAACTAAAAATCATAATCAAAAGTTCCATTAAATAGTATAAATTTTCATTTTAAAAACAAGTGAATTGCTTATCATATTCCAATAAAAATTATTTAAAAAAGTCTAAAATAATAATGAATGTGAGAGTTACAATAGAAAGAAGTGATGGAGTAAAATATTGAGAAATATCTAGTTAAGGTAAAAATTAGATAAATAATTTAAAATTAAGAATGGAGATTGATTTTTTAAGAGTTTATTTTTAATGTTTGAATTAGTGATTTGTTAAATAATTTATTTAAAATATATTATAATATGATTTTTAAAAATTTATGTTAATAAGAAATTATGAATCTTTGGTAGAAAAATGGATTTAGTGATAATATAAAAGAAAGCAAATATATACTGAAAAATCAAATAATAATTATAAGAGAAACAACTTAATGACTGAAATCAGAAGGCTCCACATGAAAGTGAGAGACACAGTCACCACTAAAACTTAATTAAAAAAAAAGGAAATGGAAAGGGTGGGGAAAAGTGGGGCTCAGCTCATCTATTTTGTCTTTTTTCTTATTCTTTAATTTCTTTATTCTTAATTGTTATTTTTTTATTAATTGTGTTGGCATACACATCCATCCATTGGACACCTGTGTCGACCTAAAGACAGAATAATAAATAAAAAAGAATGTATTAATAAATTACAGCTTGTTTGGTATCTTTATATTTTTTTTATTTTTTATTTTTAAAAATACAAAAATTAATAAAAATAACATAAAAATTAAAAAAAATAACATACTAATACAGTACAGAAACCTATAAAATAACACAAAAACCAATAATAATATCATATAAACCAATACACATATATAAAAACAAAAATAGAAAACAAAAATAAGAAGTGATACCAAGCGTGCTCTTAAAAAAAAGTTTATTTTTCAGTTAAGGTTTTAGCCTTAATATATTCCAATATTTCAAAATGTTTAGATTAAATTTTAGTATTTAAAAATAACTTTAATATTTTAAAAATATTCAAAAATAATTTTAATATTACAAGGGATGATAGTTGGTTTAAAGTTTTCTTTTAATGTTATTAAAATATTAGAATAAGTTCAGTATCACTTCTCGTTTTTAATTATGAATTTTGTTTTTGTGTGTTTGAAGTAGTTTTTGTTTTTGTTTTTTTAATTTTTTACTGTTATTTTTAGTTTCTGTGCTGGATTAGTGTATTGACTTTTTCGATTTTTGTATTGTTTTTATTAGTTCAAGTGTTTAGAAAAACAAAAATTAAAAACAAAAAAACAAAAAGTGAAAGTTCTTTTTTAATGTTTTAAAAACATTAAAATTCTTTTTAAATACTTTTAAACGATAAAATCTAACTTAAAAATATATAAAAATTTTAAAGTTGATAGACACTTTTTATTTAAAACCTAATAATAAGAGAACACAATTGCATTTCTTGCTCTACTCACCTAATAGAACTGGCATTACATGGTATTTCGTGATAAATTAATGGTATGATCTCAACGAAATAGGGGCTGCTAGAGGATGAGGGTGGCAAAATCTATGTTCAGTCATCAATTTGGGGGCTTATTATGTTATTGCAATCCCTTCTGCTGTGCTCTTTGCTTTCGTCTTTCACATTGGAGGCATGGTGAGTTTTAAAGTCTTCTTGCATGCATTCATAGCAAAACTGTATTATGGGATTTCAAAAATGTTTGTTATTGTTCCTGCCGTCAGGGTCTATGGATGGGCATCATACTTGGACTTATTGTGCAAGTTGTGGCACTGCTTACGCTCAATGCACGAACTGATTGGAACAGAGAGGCAAGTCTAGTGTGTGATACTGTGTTAACTGGTTAGAAAAAATGGAATATTCATGCATACTAGCCCTGTATATGAATAAATAGCAAGGTGGCCTTCAACTTGGCAAACATTTTGCTGCAGATGCATTTACAGCTTTGACAGTTTTGTAGACTGGAGTCTTAGTGAACTGCTGGAAAAGTACCTCATTCGTCTCTTCAAACAATAAGTTGAATAACGTTACGTTGTCTCTTCCTTAATGAATGCCATGCAAAAGCTGGCAGCCACGTTGAAACATGAACAGGGCATTAGCTTTCACTTCCAAAAACAGGGATTAGGTAGTAATATATGTAATGTCACTTTTATAATCTTCACCGTAGGTATAGCATAATCTATATATATTAATGTTGTAAAAATCGGACCAGATATCGAATCGATAAGGGAAAGATTTAAAGGTTTAGAGGTTCAACTGGTATAAAACTGTTATAAAATCGGTATTGAACCGGTATAAAATAATAAAATATATAAATTATTAATCTATTTTTTGTTAAATTTTTACTAAATTATAATATCAAAATATATTATATAAAAAAATTTATTTTAATATTTTTTATTTTAAATAAAATTATAAAACAAAAAATTATAAAATAAATAAA
>JAOXYD010000005.1:6807035-6833128 GCA_028565735.1 Pinacopodium congolense | reverse complement strand
CTTATTCATTGATTAATGTGACCCTGGCAGGGGGTCGTTTTTGGTTGACTTTCAACTTGACTTTTTACAAAACTTTCATATTTTGATTCCAATCTTCATATTTAAGCTCCCTCATGCAAAGTAAACATAATAACATATAAATAGAACATTCAAGCCCTAAAATAGGGTTAAATTAACATCAAATAACATCTAAAAATACTATAAATTTAACTCCTAACACCTATCACTCTCTTTTCTAGGGTTAAAGGATAATATCATAACACTCTTCTTTTACGACTGAAGAATAACTTTTATATAAATACACTCATAATAAAAGTACTTTTTCACACGAACACCTTATAAAAATTGTCACTCTTGACTCATTAAGGTGTATAAGGGCTCACTATAAACTAATATATGAAAATGAAATACAAATACTCATAAAAATACTATACTCATATGAAATACTATAGCAAAACTCACAATATACTTAAGATTGCTCAAACACTTTATGAGATTGATTTCAATGCTTCTTATTACCAAAAACCACACAAACCACATATATTTATACCCATCTTAAAGGCTTACTAGCCGTTTATAACTGTTGCAAAACTAGTAGTTTATAGCCGTTATAAAACTAGTCACTTATAATCATTGCAAAAACTAGTCATTATAAAAACTAGTCGCTGTAAAAATTAGTCTTACAAAAACTAGCCGTTTATAATGTTTTGCTACATTTTTACTAAGATCAGTCGACCAATGTCTGGTTGATTGATATGCACACATCGGTTGACCCCACTTAGGTCGGGTTCTTTGGCCTAATTCGGGCCAAATTAATATAAACTTAACTCAAATCATATCTTAACCCAATCCAATGTATTTTAACTTAATCTAATTAATACCAAATATTTATTAACACATTTTACACAATTTCACTATCTTAACACAATTAAATTCATCCAATTTACCAAAATTCCTTAACAATTTAATCTAACCAATTTTAATCAGCCTTTCATTTAATCTTATACAACCATCAATACTATAACTCAAACAATATTAGTCTAACATACGATTTCATACAACATAAAAATGATTTAATTATAAGCCATACCAATTTAATAAATTTATTTAAACCTTAACAAAGTTAATCATCATACATACTCATGCAATACAAAATATGCAATCATCCAAACATCAAGAGGATTTTCACACACAATAAACACATATAATACCTCTTGATTATACATCCTATATGCAAATGTTAAATATGAATGCATATGCATGATTGAGCCCTTTTAACACTATGGTAAGACAAAGAGAAGACTTACATATACTTGCTCACATAATAATCTATTAAATTCTACTTTTAAATTTGATCTTCTATCTTTAATCTTCAAGTTTATCTCCAATGCTCCTCTTCTTTCTTGGTCTTCATTTAACTCAAACATGCTTTAACATAAACTTGAAACATAGTCTTTAACTCTAAAGCTCCACAATCATGCACTTTAAATCTTCATTATACACTTAGAGACTTGTTCTTCATCAAACCTATCTTAACAAACATAATAAACTCCACAAATAAATTAGTAAAACCATTTTTTCATCGTCAAAACAAAAATGGAACTAACCATTGGTTCAACAATCTCCTCCTTTTTTATGATGACAAAATCATATGATATTATATGCATATAACAAGAAAATTATACAACCAAAATACCCTTATAAGTAATCATATATTAAATGCATATAACAAGCAAATTATATAACTAAAACACAGTTATAAATAATAAATATTAGCTACCTATTTCTAATATCACATCTATTATTCTCCTCATTTTTGTAATCATCAAAAAGTATACGTCTAATTACAAAAAGATAAATCTTAAATACCAAAATAGGACGCATACAAAAATTGTAACACTCTAATACCAATATTCACACATGAATCAAACAAATGTAATTTAATACCAAAAGAAATCATACCTTAATTTTCAAATGCACTCCCCCTTAGTAATATACACAAGACATACAAAAAGATGTCATAAAAATTCAAAGAGGGACCAAAATCAACTTAATCTCATTTTAAAACTCAATAATCATCTAATCATCAAAATTGAGACCAATTGTTGTTAAAAAGAGATTAATACTAAAAAATCACATACTTGATACCAAACTTGTTGAAAAAGAGACTTGTCTATACCAAGTTCTAGAGAAAAAAAACTTGAAACCAATTATTGATATCGCTCTCAATGAAAACCAATTTTCAAAATAAGATACCACTTGTTAATAAAAACATCAACCTACATCAATAGTTGATACCAATTATTGAAAAACTGATTTGTTGATACCAATTGATTACAAAAAGACAAGTATCACATCACCAATTATTAATAATACTCAAAACAATCATATAACATAAGGTATCATCAATATGTAGTAACAACACAACAAATATCACTTGCTAATGCCAAAAGATATAATCCCTTTTTATACATAATCAAAGTAATAAATCAACCAAAAATCAAATTAACAATATGACATCATACTCAAGATGCAACTATCTTATGATACTAATTAAATTTCATCATATTACACAATTCCAAAATTGTTTAAAAAATCTCAAATTTTATCACAAAATCATCAAAATTAACTCCCCCTAAGTTAATAAAAATCATGCACTAATTTTAATTTTTAAACAACTTTAAAAATCACCACCTATTCCCCCTAAGTTCATGCATTTTGAAATCAAATTTCCATATAACAAAACATACAAAGCATGATGGAAATCAAATCAAATCCATGAACATAAACATAACTGAAATTCAAACATAAGTACATACATCCATTGACATTTCAAATAGTCACAAAGTAACCATATGAACGAGATAAGGGTATTAAATGCACATTAAACGGCATGAGTCAACCATATCATTTAGTTCAAAAATCTAAACATGTATTATTCACCTTATTAAAAAATGACATGATGCACGAATTTAACAATTTCAAATTTTCAAAATTAAAAAATCAAACAATTTAATGATCAAGGTGTAAGTAAACATCATGCTCTCCTTGAATTTATACATAATGCTCTAATACCACAATTTTTCAAATCCTTGATGAAAATTGCAATTAAATCATCCAAGTCACTTAAGATTTCAATACCCATGTCAAAAACCAAAAATCCATCAATTTTATCATTTCTTGCAAAGGGTCGTGCATCTACAATTTCAAATTCTAATTCACTTTAAAGAAAATGATTTTCATGCATGAAGCTTCATTAACTTATATAAGCATTCAAAATTCAATAACATACTCAAAACATCATCAACAATTTTCTAAAACCAAAATGTCATGAATTTTTGAAAACATACTTTAGGAGATCTTATCAATTTTAAAATGTTTGATATCTAATTTAAAATATTTTAATGAATTATGAATTTTCAAAATATTTTCATAAACTAATGCAAGGCGGCAATCCATTAAAAACATCAAAACCCTTTGGTAAAAAATTTTTGTAAAAAGAAACTTTACATCTTTTATAAAAGTTCTAAGCTCCCCCTCAATGAAAGCAATTTCTTTTTTAAAAAATGTAGGTGGAATCCTTTTTAAAATATATGAGAGGGATTAAAATGTCAAAAATCATGATGATTGAGAATATACTCAAAATACTTCTACATGCTTACAAATACAAAATCAATCCGTGTAATGCATAAGGCATCTAAACATTTAAGAATCACTTAAAATGATCATAAAAAGACATTTATCAAGACATAAGTTATGATTTATTTAAACATGTAAAGTCTAAAAATGTAGGAATGATATTCATAAAGCCCTTTAACTAATTAAAGATACAGAACAAAATCAAGGAACTTTAAAAACCATATTCATGCGATCTTAATCATGATTTCTAATAAACATGTCAAGACTTAAGAATATTCAATTTAGCACTTCAAAAGAATTAATCATCAATAATATACAAAAACTGTTCTTAAAAAATAAATTAAACAAAAATTTAAACTTCTAAGATATGAAAATAGGCATGAATCATTTAAAATGACTTTATAACATCCAAATCATCAAATATCATCCAAAAACAAATAATCATACAAATTTAAGTTCTAGGCGTACCTCCCTTCTATGTCATATCACCAACTTCTTTGCTTGATTTCCTTAATTCAACAATGTTAGTGATTTCATTTTATGTTCTTAGAGACATCATTGAAAATGCTACAAAAAAAATTTAATAAATTTATGGTACCCACATCATCGTAGGTCCTTAAGAGTTAGTTTCATGCCTATCTCATCCATTAGACAAAACATTTACATTTCTTAAATGATCATAACAAAAATTCTCTACAGGCCTAAAACATCCACAAAAATAACAAGAAAATGGGGCACATGATCTATATGCATGCCCATGAACGTACCTTGGTCTAGAATCATTAAAAATTCTAATTTTTCCATACGATTGATAATGGGGTCTCATGTTGTTCCTATATATATTTCTAAGTCCAAACATTTTTCTTTGGTGAAATTGTTGCCTAGAATATACATGAACATATTTAATGGCCTATGACGAGCATGATACATATTTCTAGAAACATTAATACAAGGATAAGGGATATATGAAACGAAAGGCCCATGTGCATCATGTGATTTTTGTACATTTGTATGGAAATGATGTCTATTTTTAGTCATATGCACGTTCTTTCTATGTGATGGTCTTTATGTGTACATAAATGCATGATGACTATTCCTATGATGAGGGCTAGATGATGAAGGCTTAGAAACATTTTTTATGGAAGGCCTAGGTTCTTCTTCCTCTAAGTTCTTTTCTTTAACAAATTTAGTCATCCTACAGGAGGGTCTATTTTCACTTATATATCTTAGACCATGTCTACCATTTATAATCTTTAAGGATCCTAACATTGATTCAAACTTTTTATTCCCTTTGGTAAAACTAGATAGTAAAATCTTAAGGGATTCTACTTCCTTTCTTAATGATGCATTTTCCTCTCTCATTTTAAGCTCACCACCATTTACATTCATCAATTCTAATTTATTCTTGAAAGCCCTATTTTCTTTAACCAATTTTTACATCTCACATTTTTTTTCATTTTTTAATTATTCTTCTTTTCTAAGCTTATCATTCTGTAATCTACATTCATTAACTAATTTTGAAGTTTTGCTATACTTATCCTGCAACTCCTTTTTCTTCTTTGTCAATGATTTTATAAATTCTAAAAATTCTTCATAAGTATATTATACATTACATACATTAACATTATCATGAGATTTAGAATAAGAAGGTGCATCATCATTACAAGTATTATGATTAGAACATACCTCTTCTTGCTCCATTAAACTTTTGTTGATGATTTCTTTAAGGAGCTCCATCTTTGCTTTGTCCTTAGTAGATCCAAGCATCTCTTCATGATTTATATCTTCATACAAATTTTCTAATCTACACTATATAGCATTAACGGAGGTACACATTAAAACTTTATCAAGATTACTTTTATCTAATGCATGATGTAAAATATTTAAAGATACTAATTCCTTATCCTTTTTTCCCATTTGTTTTCATTTTTAGGAACTAATTTCCCATTTACTAATTTTGTAAGGACTTGATATCTTTGTACAACTTTCAACCATAAGTCTAGATTTTTACCTTTCATGAATGCTTAATTCGAATTTTCCAAGCCAAGAAATTATCTCCATTAAACAAAGGAGGTACTATTAAATTAAGTTCCATAATCTTACTCACTAATTTGTTACAATTAAACTAATGTGAGACCTAGGCTCTAATACCAATTGTTAGTCCTCTATGGCACTTAAAAGGGGGTGAATTAGGTGTTAAAAATTTCTTCTAAGTTAAAACTTAATTTTACTTAAACAATTTATTATAAATGCAATAGCTAAACAATAATCTAATTCACCAAATTAAATAATTAAATAAATGTGTAAATGTAAAGAGTAAGGGAAGAAGGATACAAATGATTTATCCTAGTTCAGAGCAGTGCACTTGCCCTTATGTCTAGTCCTCAACACTATTTGTTGAGATTTTTATTCTATTTCAACAAAAAAATACAATGTTAGAAATATAATCATTTTTCAAGGCTCAAGGATAACCTTTCATTCTTCCTTTCAAAGCTAAGGAATAACCTATCACTCCCTTTTTTAGGGTTAAAGGATAATATCACAACACTTTTCTTTTATGGCTGAAGAATAACCCTCATATAAATATACTCACAATACAAGAACCCTTCTCACATAAACACCTTATAAAAATTGTCACTCTTAACTCACCAAGATGTATAAGGGTTCATTATAAACTTGTATATGAAAATGGAATATGAATACTTACAAAAATACTATACTCATACGAAATACTACATCAAAACTCACAATATACTCAAGATTACTCAGACACTTTATAAGATTGATTTCAATGCTTCTTCTTATAAAAAACCATATAAACAACATATATTTATACCTATCTTAAGGCTTACTAGCTGTTTATAGTTGTTGCAAAACTAGTTTTTTTATAGTAAATGCAAAAACTAGCCATTATAAAAATTAGTCTTACAAAATCTAGCCATTTATAATATTTTACTATATTTTTACTAACATCAGTCGATTAATGTTTGGTTGACTGATATGCATACATCAGTCGACCCCACCTGGGTCAGGTTCTTTGGGCCAATTCAACCCAAATTAATCTAAACTTAACCCATATCATATCTTAATCCAATCCAATGTATTTTAACTCAATCTAGTTAATACAAAATATTTCTTAACACATTTTACATAATTTCACTATCTTAACACAATTAAATTCATTCAATTTATCAAATTTTCTTAACACTTTAATCTAACCAATTTTAATCATCCTTTCATTTAATCTAATACAATCATCAGTGCTCTAACTCAAACAATATCAGTCTAACATACAATTTCATACAACATAAAAATGACTTACTTACAAGTCATACCAATTTAATAAATTTATTTAAACCTTAATAAAGTTAATCATCATACATACTCATGCAATACAAAATATGCATTCATCCAAACATCAAAAGGATTTTCACTTACATCAAACACATACAATACCTCTTGATTATACATCATGTATGCAAATGCTAAATATTAATGTATATGCATGATGGAGCCCTTTCAACACTATGGTAAGACCAATAAAAGACTTACACAAACTTACTCACATAACAACCTATCAAATTCTACTTTTGATCTTGATTTTCTATTTTTAATCTTCAAATTCATCTCCAATGCATCTCTTCTTTCTTGGCCTTTATATAACTCCAACATGTTTTAACATAAACTTGAAACATGGTCTTCAACTCTAAAGCTCCATGATTATGCACTTTAAATCTTCACTATACACTTAAAGACTCGTTCTTCATCAAACCTAACAAACACAATAAACTCCATAAATACATTAGTAAAATCATTTTGTTATTATCAAAACAAAGGTGGAACCAACCCTTGTTTCAACGGTTCTTCATATGAATTTTTTTTACTCCAAATTGTGTCCTTGTATTTCTTTCACATTCCTATTTTTTCAATGTATCAAAAACGAAGAAACTATTAGTAGTAATAATATTTTATCATTATTAAAACATAAGCTTCCTTGGTTTAATAGTAATTTTTCATACAATATTATTCTATAATTTTTTGAATATACATCGATTGTGAATGTGACAACAACCTCTTTGAACAATCTTTTGAAATCTTTACTCTAAAAAGGTGCCTATTAACTTATGTCTTCCATTTCAAATTCATATGACAACTAGCTTTTAATTTTTAAAAAACTCCATGTTATTACAAGTAACCAAAATATTATTTATATATAAAGATAAAATTGTAAAGTATCTTTTTAACCTTTTAATTTGTATACATTGATCTTTATCAATCATATAAAATAATTACGTTATGAAAATGAATATACTACTGTTTTAATGACTATTTCTTATCATAAATTATTTTTAGCAACCAACATATATGTTTTTGTCATATTTAAATAAAATTTACAAGTTATTCCATATATATATATATATATATATCTTCTAATTCTCCACTAAGAAAAAAAATCTCCACACTTGTTTCTTATAATTCAAGATTCATGTTGGCTACTATAGCCGAGATCAATCATATGAAAGCAAAACTCACAACCAAAGGAGAATGTCTCTTCACAGTTAATTCTCTCTTGTTGCGTGTATCTTTTCATTACAAGGCATGCTTTGTATCCTTTTATATTAATGTTAGCCTTTCACTTTATTTTAAAAAACCACTTGTTCTCAATAATTTTTTACTTATTAGGGAGATTAACCAAGTTTTATATTTGAGCAAAGTTCATAAAAGTCATTTTCTTCTTTATTTCTTTCACCTATTATTCTTTACACAAGACTAATCAGAGCATCATGTACATTCCTTAAGGCACCTTATATGCATTTATCCTTTATTGTGATCTAAATTCAATGATTTATTCCATGATTACTTTTGCACAAACATGTTTATAAGATATAAGTACATTAATATCTTGATTACCTAAATTAGATTTGATACGTAAACTCTCACTGGGTTGCAACCTAAATTAACCTTTATTTAATTTTACATTTTTTAAATTTCTTCTTGTGGGATAAAACTACCTACTATTAGGTGAAACATAAGTCAAAGGCAGACAAAGAAATAGGCCTAACAAGATGGATAAACTGCTTAAGTCAGCATAATATTCAAGAACTGATAACTAGATCATCCGTATTATCATTAATTATTTGATTTCCTTACTAATAAGGGAAGTTTATCCCTAAAATTATCTAAAATACTTTCCATAAATTGTGAAAGACTTTGGAATCTTGTGGATTGCTTAATTATCTTCCTGATTGGTAGAGTAAAACAGTGAAATTCAGCTGTTCGAGGCAAAAATACATGATTTGACACTATTAAATGGAGTTGTCGTGTCTGTACATTTACATTATAGATTATTCTAGAGAGTCACTACAAGTTATTAGATTAGAATGATCATAGTCATCCATTAAAAGGTAGACGATTATAAATATGCTAAAGGTCTAATTTGTGTAATCATCCCATACATTTCATAAGTTATAAAGCATTTTAGATCCAATATAAGTATTCTTCAAGTTTTTAGAATTCTTGTGTTACTCTTACTATGTTTCTTACTTACTTGCTTCTACTAAGCATTTGATAAAGATCTTAAAAGAAGTAATGAAGGAAAGGACGACTAGCATTTTTAACCAAAGAGTTTGCTAGTACCATATGGTTCGTTGGTAAAAGACCAAAATCATGAAGGTTGGTATCGAAGAGAAAGTTCCAAGTATGTAATAAAATGTAAGCCTGATATTTTGTTTGAAAGATGGTCAATAGAGGAAGTAGGACTACCCATGTTGAGGAACCAATCAAGAAATCTAAGAGAGGGAGATCAAGGTCAATGGAAGCCTTAGTAGACATTGATGCTAGGCTAGTAAAGGTGGAGCTTACCATAGCCAAAAGGGGAAAATTTTGAGGTGATAGATCACAATATTAAGGAGCTCAAGAGTGGAAGAGAAGAGCTTTATGAGGAGATATAATCTGCCTTGAATGAAGCTCTATCTAAGTTTTTAGAATAAGTGGAGGCTTTAAAAGGAATTGTCTTTTCTTAGATTACATGATTGGGGGAAGAGTTTAAGAGAGCCTCTGATGAGTTAAAGGAGACAAAAGATGAACTAATCCTTTGCAAGAAGGTAGTTGCTCCAAGGAGAAGCATTGTTATGTCAATGGTAGTCACAACTCATCCAAGGGTGGATGTTTCAAAGTCCAAGATGTTCATGGGGTTAAATAATACAAAGTAGGTAGATAACTCCTACAAAGTTTAAAGCAATACCTTAAGGAACTAAGTGTTGGGAAGGACATTAAAAAGATTAGTTCCACTCTCTACCTTAGAGATACTACAATGGTATGGTGGAGAAGAAGATATGGGGACATCAAGAGAGAGACTTGTATCATTATTACGTGGGATGAGTTTAAGAAAGAACTTAATAGACAGTTCTATCCCAAGAATGTTAAAGAGGAGGTGAGAGTAAAGTTAAGGGGCTTTTAGAGTTATTTGATTATCCTAATAAGGAAGCATTCTTTACCTTTAAAGATGGCATCTAAAATTCAGTGAATATGGAGATCCAATGCCATGGAGAGTAAGATATAGCCATAACCATTTTCGTTGCCACGTCAATTGTAGAGTTCAAGAAATTAGATAGCCTAAGCCCAATAAAGACTAGGGTGGCAAGGGAAAGAATATGGGAGACAACCATCGAGGTAAAGAAGGTTCCCACAAGTACAGCAAGTTTAATAAGGGTAAAAGTACCAAAGGAGATAAAGGTAAAAAAAAAAGTTACTCTTAATTTCTTCTTTTATGATGGACCATATAAAGCAAGGAACTACCCAAAAGAAGGGTAAGCTCTAGACCTCAATTAAAGCAAGAATGGGACATAAATAAGAAGAAACAAGGATGGAATCATTATAACTACTTAACGCCTTTAGGACGAAGTAGAGATAATGTTTGATCTTCAAAGCTAAGATTCAAAGACTAGTAATAAAGGCCTTAATAGATACCGGAGCCTCCATAACTTTATTTAAGTGAAAGAAGCCAAGCAAATGGATATCAACTATATTGAGGAGCAAGGATAGCTAAAAGCAATGAATTCAAAGCCAATATCAATCTTTGGGGTTACCCAAGGCGTTAAGGTATGCCTAGACAAGTGGTGTGACCTTATTAGCCTTTCAACTGTTTCTATAGATGATTATCCTATAGTGCTTAGTATGAAGTTTATGGATAGCATCAAGGTAGGGCCAATACCTTTTTGCTAATACCATGTGCATTTTGGAAGAAGGGAAGACATGCATGGTGCCTTTAGCAGAAGAAACAAGCCTTAAATCTAAAAACCTTTCGATCATGCAACTCTTCCAGGGAGTAAAGAAGGTGCAACCCACATATTTAGTAGCTTTAAAGGAAGAAAAGGAGACTTTGTTACTAAAGGAGCCACTTAGAGGAGTCATATGATTCCCTGAAGAATTCAAGGATATGATGCCATATGATTGTTGAAGAGACTTCCACCTAAGAGAAAAATATACCACAAAATATAGTTGGTGTAAGGTGCCATCCCACATATGGCTACTCCATATTATACGGCACCTCTCAAGTTTGAAAAATTAAGGAGGCAACAAATTAGTTGTTGGATATGGGATACATTCAACCATTAAAGGCCCTATAAGGCACACCAATGCTTTTTCAAAAGAAGCATGATGGGTTACTTTAATTGTATATCAATTACCAAGTACTTAATAAGGTAACAGTTAAGAACAAATATCACATTCCTTTGAATATTAACTTGTTTGATCAATTTGGAGATGCAATATGGTTCACTAATGTTTATTTGAAATTGGAATACTATTAAGGGAGAATAACATAGAGAAATGAACCAAATACTGTATATGTGATGAAGTATGGTCCATTTGAGTTTCTTGTGATCCCCTTTAGGCTAACAAATGCTCTTGCTGCATTTTTCACCTTTATAAATAAAGTATTTCACCCGTTATTAGACAAGTTTATTATGGTGTATTTAGATCATATTGTGTTTATAGCAAGACATTAGAGGAGAAAATCAAACACCTACAACAAGTTTTGAAAGTATTGAGGGAGAATAAGTTTTAGGTGAAGAAGGAGAAGTATGCTTTTGCACGATCTAAGGTAATGCTCTTAAGGTATATTATTAGTAGAGACAAGTTGCGAATAGAAAAATTCAAGGTGCAAGCAATCCATAATTAGGAGCCACCAAAGAAGGTGTCTAAATTGCGTTCTTTCCTTAGCCTCGCAAATTACTATAGGAGATTCATCAAATGCTATTCCTTTATAACATCTTACCTCTCTGATCTCTTGAAGAATAATAGATCATAGAGTTAGGATAAGAAGTGTTAAATGGCATTCAAGGCATTAAAGAAAATGGTGATCAAGTAGCTTGTATTAGCCCTTCCTAATCATAACAATCCATATGAGGTACATATTAATGCTTCAGATTTTATATTTTATGATGTTTTAATGCAAGAAGGCCACTCAATAACCTTTGAGAGTCATAAATTAAATGATGTCAAGCAGCAATACATGGTTTAAAGAAGGAAATTCCTATAGCGGTGAATTTTTTGCGAACTTGGAAGCATTACTTTTTGGGGTAAAAGTTCATGATGAAGACTAATAACGTAGTAACAAGTTACTTTCTCAATCAAAAAAATCTCACATTAAAGTAAGTTAGGTGGCAAACTTTCTTGTCAGAGTTTAACTTTATGATAGTGTATAAGCTAGGACGAGTAAACCTAGTAACAAATGCTCTTAATAGGAAGGTGGAGTTGAAAATCATCATAAGTCCGAGTTTTCTTTTGGTTGATTGCATCTAGAAAGGGATAGAGCATGTCCCACAAGCTAAGAGTTCAAAATAATTGACAAGTTAAGGGAGGGAACGTTAATTTTACTTGAGATGGGGTGCTTATAACTAAAGGAGATCAAGTATACATGCCAAAATGGTAAAGGTTGAGGAAGGAGATCTTTAAGGAATGCCATAACTAAAAATAAGTGAGACATTAAGAAGTACATTTCACATTGACACGTATAAAGCATGCGTATTTTTTGCTTCAAATGCTAGATGACATTGAGAGATACGTGAAGACTTATCTAGTTTATCAACAAGATAAGGTGGATAACTATCAACTCACAGGCTTATTAGAGTCATTATCCATTTTTAAGAAGTTTTGGGAGTGTATCTCTATAGATTTAATCACATGCCTACTAAAGTTTAAGGGATGCGAAAATATCATAGTGGTGGTAGTGGTAAATCAGTTTAGCAAGTATGGCTTGTTCATCCCCATTCTTACCAAATTTGTAGCCAAAGATGTATCACACCTATTTTTCCATCATGTGGTGAATCATTAGAGCATACTAAAGATAATTATTAATGATAAAGACACTCACTTCACTGGTAAATTTTATACATGGTTATTTAAAATCATAGGGTCTGAACTCAATTTTTTCATAATCTTTCATCCACAAATTAATAGCTGAACTGGGAGGGTAAATGCTTGTTAAAGTTATACTTGAGGCATTATATCAAAGCTAATTAAGGTCATTGGATTAAATTGCTTGATATTGACTAATTTTCCGACAACTTACAAAAGAGTGGGCTTATGGGAGCTAATCCATTTGAGATTGCTATAAGCTAACAACCAACTATTGCATATGCTTTTGCAGTTAGGTATGATGGTATAAGTACAATCACATTGTAATTTGCCAAGAGATAACATGAGAAGTTGGATATGGCATAAGCTTACTTAGCAAAGGCTATAAAGAAGATGAAGAAGTGAGTTGATGTTAAGAGAAGATACCTGGAATTATAGGAAGGAGACTTAATGTTTATGAAGCTTCTTCCTTACTAAATTTGAAGGTTTGTAAAGGTGTACAAAGAGCTAGTAAGGCACTATAAAGGTCTATTTTCCATGGAGTTGTGCATTGGAAAGTTTGCCTACCTTTTAAAGTAACCTTCCATCTAGAGATGCATGATATGCTACATGTGAGTTTGTTAAAGCCCTACAATAAGGATAAGGAGGAGTTAAGTATGGACAAGTCAAGAAAAGCATCCACTACTATCATAACATTGCTCAAGCGTAAAGTTAATGAGAACTTAACATATCGGGACATTATAAGGAGGGGTTCCCATCTAAGCTACATGGAGTACTTTATCAAGTAGAAGGGGGCATTCGATAATGAGACAAGTTGGGAATATGAGCTCACGTTATGGAACTATAGGAAACACATTTAGGCATACAAGGTAAATGCAGTAAGATCATCACGAAGTTTAGTGGGGGAGAATGTCATCAATTGTTTAATTTCCTCATCAAGAAGGTAGGTTTGACCCATAAATTTTCCAAAAGACTCTCCACAAGTCTAGAGGTGGGTGGAAGATTCTAAAATCTTGTAGATAGCTTGATTATCTCCTTAATTAGTAAAGTGATTGTATAGATTATTCTAAAGAGTTATCATAAGCCGTTAGGTTAGAACGATTCTAGCTATCCATTTAAGGGTAGAAGATTATAAATAGGTTAGGGGTCTCATTTATATAATCACCCTATACACAATATCATTTGTAAAGCATTCTCTGTATAATATAAGTATTTCTAAGTTTTTTAAGTTTTTGTGTTACTCTTGCTATCTTTCTTATTTGTTAGCTTCAGCCAAGTGTTTGATAAAAGCACTCAAAAGAAATACTTAATAGAAGGTTGATTAGTATTTTTAGTAAAGGATATACGATTCGTCAGACTATATACATAGTTAGACCATCACGTTTTCTATATTTGCTTAGATGGGCAAGCTAACGTAATTATCTTGAAAGGTGGAGAGCGCCAACCTTCTCATTAGGGTGATTGGGTAGAATGTAAACCTTATTCTCATACTTTGTTAATTACTTTCTTCTTTCTAGTATACGAGATATAATAGGTATATGTTCTTAAGAATAGATGATGAAAAGCTCCTATTTCAAATATAAGAAAGAACTAACAAGAATTCTCAACATTCAAGGAAAGTCAGCTTGTAATTTGACTTTAAATATAAGGTAACATGTTTACGTTACAATGATTAACATAATTAAATCCCATCAAGTCTAAGGGTTTAAGGGAGAAGTTCAAAAATATAAAATATGAGTGCTTCTTAATTTTTATACAAGGAATGTGTGTAAATTCGATACAGAATGAGGTTTTTAGGGAGTAGTCAAGGTCGTGCTCACCATTGTTGCTGAACAGTCTCACCTTTCCCATAGAAGACGCTTAATGATCATGGAAACAATGGCTTACTAATTGATTTACTTATGTTTAAATTCTAGTTTTGGCTATATATAATTAAGCTATATATTTGCATGCTTTTCACTACAACTTGACATGAATGATTGATTTCAAATAATAATAAGTTAGAGTTAAAATGATAAGTATAATATTATTAAATTCTAGTAATATAAGTTTATTACATAAATATTTGATTAAAAGTTCCAAAAATATAAATGAATTTTCTGTTAAATTAAGGCCCTATTTGATTAAAATTTTTATTTTTATTTTCTATTTATATTGTTCTAACTAGAAAAATCAATGAAAACGACACACAAAAACTAATGAAAAATATGAAAATAAATGAAACACATAAAAAAACAAATTAATGTAGAAATTAATGAAAACAATTTGCATTATTTAATATGTTTAAAAAAACAGAAAATGGAACCAAGTAGTTTAATTAAACAGCCTTAAAATGAAAAAATTTTTTTTAAAGATTAAGGTCTTAGACAAAAAAAAAAAAAGTCAAACCTTAATGTTTCAAAATGTTCAAAAACAACATTAACATTTCTCAAATGTTCATAATAAACTTTAAAATTTTGAAACATGTTTAAAAAGAACTTGATCCCTTAACCTTGTTAAATATTTATTAACTATCACCTGTATAGGACATATGTCACTTTTTTAATGATTGTAAAATTATGGTGTAAACCACACCAATAGCTTAACAATCTAGTTGTCAGATATGGACCCACCTAGTCCACATGTGAAATGTTGCGTTTCACAATAGGAGAAGCCTCTCCTCTCTTACAGAACATGGAGTAGTGTGAAAAAGAAAATAGTAGAACTCTTCTCTCTCAATAGCTCCCTCCAATAATAAAGATAACCATTTAATAGGATTCCTATATGAAAAGGATAAAGGCTCTCTTTGACCTATCTCCAAGAGTTTCTCTTGATGAAAAGACATAAACATGTTTTCCTATGATTCTTAAAATTTAATAATCATTTGTTTTAAAATCGATCACTATCCTACAAACACCATCGCAAATGCCACAATCAATAGTGAGTGGCAATACCCCGTGCTCCCTTGTTGAAGGTTTCCAAAGCATGAGATTTTTTTTCCTCTTTAATAGCCAAACAGAGCATCCTATCACAGGAGATGGTCATAATCTCTAAAGCTTTTCCTCAAAAAAGGAGAATATTCGATTCTTTGAGCCAATCTAAATGAACCCTCCTTATACACACCACCTATAGCGAACAACTTAATGCTTGATCCATCATAATCACACTAGAAGTGAGAGTAAATGATGACAGGTTCGTTATGCTTGCAAATGGTGGAAGAATGATCACAATAAAGATGGCAATTGAGAAACCAATATGGAACTCAAAAATAGGTTATGAGACAGATCTAGGGCTTTGAAACACATCTGAATTAAACCAAAGTCTTCATGGGCATATGAGAAATGTCAGCAAAGATGTTGGGAGGAATCTCTTCCTTGAACAACATCAACTTCTTTATATCCACCGATGATTTGGAGTTTGCATTTGGTTATTGTTGTCTTAGTTCTTGTTTCTTTTTAGTACAACAACATATCTCAATAGAGAGATGATCTAACGCGGTAGAGCTATCAAGAAAGAAGAGCTCTATTATTTTCTCTTTCACATGGCATCATGTTTTACAATAGAGGAGAAACTTCTCTTGGTGTGAAACACAACATTTCACATGTGGATTAGATATGTTCATATTTGATAATTGAACCGTCAAGGTATTAATGTGTAGCCTACCATTTCAACTAATGAAAAAGTGACACGTGTCATATATATATGTCAGTTAACAGATATTTAACAAGGTTAAAAGGTCAGAGTTCTTTTTAAATATGTTTTAAAACCTTAAGATCTGTTTTGAATGTTTATGAAACATTAAGGATGTTTTAAAATAGGCAAAAAGTTTACACATAAATTTGGCTCAGTCTATAGTGCTTTAAATTGTTTAGATTAAATCTTAATGTTTCAAAAACTTTAAAAAGGACCTTACCTTTTGCAAAAACATTTGAAATAGACCACACAAATTAACACTGTTAACTTCAACAGTTTTTTTAATTTCAATTATAAGCCCTACCACCCCTTCCCACAACCAAAAAAATGGTGAGTTTTGCCCAGCTTCATCTTCTTTGTTCTGTTCACTGCATTGTATCCTTCGATCACTTACAATTGCCACCCTAATTGGTGGCCAATATCACTTCTCACCATCTTTCTCATTTCTTACTGTGCCACCATATGAAATGTAGCCAATATAATAGAAAATTTTCCTTCTCTAAAGTATATTCAAATGCACCCCTTAGGAAATTTCTTTTTCTTTTGTACTGAATCTATTCACCACAATGTAGAATCTCTTGCTCTATAGATATTGAGCTTGTATTCTTTCTCTATTTTGTTACCCTCATAGCTTTGTATGCACTTTCCCGAACCTTTCACGATTGTATAAACAGATAAGGAATCCTCATTACCTTATTGAAAAGTGAAAATTGAGGAATTATTACTTCCAAATTAATACAAAGCCATGAAAACTTGCAACAAACAAGAAAACAAGTGAAGACCCAAAAATTGTAATTTTTTTATTGTTAGAAATGTAACCTTTTTTTAGTTACTTTTGGTTTAAGAGAAATAGAACGCATTCCAGCATGCTATTTTCACTTTTATTTAAGAGGATCTAAGTGTAAAAAAAATATAAGCTTTCGTTACCTGAACTTGACACACCAAAGCTCCTTAGTGCTATCCACTAATGTCTAATTGTAATATATACTCCAGGCTCATTTTATTTAACCCATTCTACCTCAATATTACTAGTATTGCTAACAGAGATCGGGGGTCATCTGTAGACGATGTGTTGTCCTTGATGGGTCATAAAATGCTTCACCTTTTAGACCAAGCATATTGTAACCACTGGAACCACCATAGTGATGTTGCTCACCACTATGATCCATATAATGTCCAGAGTAAAATCGAAGTATGCGATGTGATAAATAGAGCGAAGAAGATGAAGCTGAACTAAATTTCAACTTTTTTTCTATGGAAGGGGGTTTTATGTGATTCCATTGTGAGGTCCACAACTAAAATTTAAGAAAAAACTATTAAAATTAAGGAAATAACTAGTTGACATTCAGTCTATAAATGTCCATAGACTGAAGGTAATATAATAATAATAATTTTTATTTTTTTATTATATATATTATTTTATTGCCTAAACGTCCATTGAGTGAAGGCTAACTAATCACTTCGTAAGTTAATGGTAATATTTTATTAGAGTCTATTTTTAATTATTTTATAAACGTTCAAAATTTTTAATATTTTTTAAACGATAAAGTTTAATTTAAATAATCTAAAATGTTAGGAACTAGTCAAAATTTATTTGTGAATCTTCAAATTTATATAGATCTTTTGTCTTTTTAAATACTTTAAAGTGTTATATTTGACTTGTATTTTACTTAAAATCTTATGAAATCTTATGGATCAAAAGGTTTTGTTTTTTTCTTTGCCCGTTAAAATTAAAGAGAGGCGGTGGAGGCCAAAAGGTATAAATTTATCATCATAAGACGGAGTACTGCGTTTTTTAGTACCGGCAACGACGTCGCTATATAACGAATCAAATCTATTGCCCTCCTCTCTTCCCCTCTCTTTGTTCCACAGTTAACTACGACCTACGTTCTCAAAGGAGGGCTCCGCCTTCTTTCGAACTCTCTTTTGCTGCTCCGATTTCCGCCTCCTTCTCTACTCTTGCTCTCCGCAGCTCGTTCTAGTCAGGTAAGAGCACTGATTTGTTTTCTATATATTCAGTTTTTTTTATTTTGTATTATTATGTGTGGTCAATTTCCAGGTTACAATGCTGTACTAAGTTGATTGTTGCTAGGTTAAATAATGATGTGTATTTTTAGTCAAAACTTAATTAGATTGCTGGTAGCACCCTCCAAGTTATTTTTATTGTTTATGTTTGATCACCTGTTAATTCTTTTCTTTTTTTAAATTTGGTAGATAAGAAGACATGAAGTTGGACGTTGATGTCTTGAGATATCTCACAAAAGATGATTTTAGGGTTCTTACTGCTGTTGAGATGGGCATGAGGAATGTGCGTAATTTACTCGCTCTACTCTCTCTTGCTTAATCTATTATCCGTTTTCCTATTGTTTGCTGCAAGTTTTTAATTCCTTACTGTTTTAATAAATGCCTTCTTGAAAACTGTCTTAATGCATACGGCCGTTATTATAACAGCATGAGATTGTACCTTCAGAGCTGATTGACCGCATAGCTTCTCTCAAGTATGCCTTTACTTCCCAACCCATTTTCTTTAACTTAGTTATTAGATATATCTATGATTCTATTTGTACTTAGTTGGTTTAGCATCTATATAGGCATGGTGGCACGTACAAAGTCTTGAAGAACTTGCTCAAGCATAAGCTGCTGCACCATGACTCATCCAAATGTGAGCAGTGAAAAAATTTTATTCATGAGATTGCATATTTTGACTTTTGATTGTATTTTGCTTGATTTTCTGGATATGTAGATGATGGGTTTCGGCTCACTTATCTCGGCTATGATTTCCTTGCTATCAAAACTATGGTCAATCGTGGACTTATTACAGCTGTTGGTCGTCAAATTGGGGTTGGAAAAGAGTCTGGTAAGAGCTTTTGGCTGTACAAGTCAATGTTTATTTACTGATATCACATGCCATTGTGTTTCTTTTTGCCTTTGACATCTGATCAAACTTCGTACTTTTTTTTTTTTGTGAAAGATATATTTGAGGTTGCCTCGGAGGACGGGACAGTATTGGCAATGAAGTTGCACAGACTTGGAAGGGTTTCTTTCAGGGCTGTGAAATCCAAGCGTGATTACCTGAGGCATCGTAGCAATTATAATTGGCTTTATTTGTCTCGACTTGCTGCACTCAAGGAATTTGCTTTTATGAAGGTTTTTCCTTCATGTCTTCCGGCTTTTGCTCGAATTCATATTAGGTGAAACTTATGTTAGCAGGTGTTTTAACAGTTTTTGTTGTCTGGATTAGGCTTTGGAAGAACATGGCTTTCCTGTCCCAAAAGCTGTTGACTGTAATAGGCACTGTGTGCTTATGTCACTTGTCCAAGGCTACCCACTGTAAGTATGCTTATGCTATATATTCTTATGTTTGCATATTGATCTCGTAGACCACACCTATGATTCAGCAGAGTATTTTAAATGACTTCAATTTTATGAGTGTATGTTGTCTTCAAACTGGTGGGAATGTTGTTTCATTACCCTTTCTTTGGTTCATCTATTTGCTTGATCTTCCTTTGTTTTTAAGTTTCACCTCCTGGAGGAAAAATGATTATATTTTCTAGAAGACAATTTATCACTTATATCTTCCCTATCAGTGTGCAGGTGAAGCAATTGCAGAACCCAGAAATTGTTCTTGAAACAATAATTGGTCTTGTTGTTCGTCTCGCAGAACATGGTCTTATTCATTGCGATTTCAATGAATTCAACATCATGGTATGCATTTGAGGCACTTAGGGCCACATCCTGGCCACTATGGAACTGAATCCATATTATCTTGTGGTCATATTTCCATCTTTTATTTCTGAAATATATTTATACATAGGATTTCATGCTATCTTGCCTATTAATGCTCTTCATTAGCTTATTTCATAGTCTTCCTAGTTTACACTCATCAAGTAACCATCTCTTTGGCTTAGCTGCTAAGTAACCATCTGTTTGTTCTGTTATTCTCCATGTTGTAGATTGATGATGATGAGAAGGTCACCGTGATTGATTTTCCCCAAATGGTTTCTGTATCCCATCGAAATGCTCAAATGTAAATATACTTTGTGTAATGATTTGATAATTGCTGATTCTTTTCTTTCTCTTGTTTTTTTTCTATGAATTAATTCTAGGCCTTTCAGTTCTCTAACTTCGCAAAACATTTCCATTTCTCAGGTACTTTGACCGTGATGTTGAATGCATCTTTAAGTTTTTCAGGAAGAGGTCAGTAAATTATTGCAGTGTTTGGACTTCTGTTTGGGGCAAAGACTGGCTGCCCCGATAATCTTGGATTGTTATTGAACTTTTTGATTAAATCCATTCTCATTCTTCTTTTGGAAAACAAATGTGGTCCGAGGATTTTGACTACCTTTCTTAGAGGACCTTTCCTGTGATTTTATTTTTTCTTTTTTTTCCTGAGTGTTCAAATATGCAACATTCCTGATTTCACTATTGATGTGAACAATATACATAATATTTCTATTGTATTGCTCATTATGTGTTGTCTGCTTGTTGGGAAGTCATTGAAATTGCTACATAATAGTAACTCTTCGGTCAGTTTCTAATTTATTTTTCTGTATACTTTTTCTTTTTTATTCGATCTAGGTTTAATTTATACTTGCAAGAATGCCTAGACAATACTGATGAATCAGAGGTGGACGCAGATGAAACTGGCAGACCTTCCCTCTCTTCAATATCCCAATCTGCTGGTTTTCTTGACAAGGAACTTGCTGCCAGTGGTTTTACAAGGAAAGATCAGGATGACATTGAGAAGGTGGGTGAAATCTATTTCATTAAGGTTATATGTGACATATTTTCAAATAAGATTTGAGTCATGTTGTTTCCAAGTCTCTTGGGTGACTCTGCTTTTATACATGTCGCATCATTTTAATTAAATCTTATCTGCATTATCTATGCACATTAATTAACAATTGGTTTAGACAAAGGTCAACGTATTTCAGTTATATATCACTAGCAGGTTAATCTAACTTTTAAGAACATCAAAAGCCAACTTGTACTTTATGCTAGACTTGAAGGGGATGTTTGACCTTTTTACCATTCTCTTTCTAGATGTTGGGTGCATCTAATATGAACTGAAATAATCAAACTTACAAGGAATGTGCCATTAAGGTCATTTGATACAAAATTAATTTCTGTACATATTGTTAAACAATAAAAAGGAAGAGCGAGCATTATAATATGTCATGCTTACTGTTTTCAGGGATTTTTTCAATTTTATTAATTGTCACGGTTCCAACGTGTTAACATAGCATCTAATTCATTATGGTTTTGTATGAGAATATAAGAATGTCACACTACTTTGTTCAGTTCATGGAAGGTGATACAGGGATTGATTCAAGCTCTGACAGAGAAGAAACTGAAGATGAAGAACGCATCTCTGAGTTGAATGAAAACAATAAACTTTTAGATTCTTTGCATTTGTTGGAACAGGTATTCTACATTATGCTTCTGAGACTTTGAGTTATTAGTTGCGATGCCATTCAATTTAAATCATTGTTTTTATCTTTTCTTTTTCTGTCTTATTTCTGGTGGGGAGTGTTATCAAGCTTTTGCATATGACATGGTTTAATTTTCATGAATTTTAAGTACCAGTTGATGCATACCAGAATCAGAATGAATTAGTCTTTTTGATATGTGAACTTAATAATCTCTTTTATCAATGTGGAAGATACTTACTTTAGAAGCCTTAGAACTTCCTATAGTTCTGTTATGACTTAGCTGTGTCTCACATACTTTTGGTTTACTTTCCATGTGTTATATGCTGTTTCTTTGGGCTTCTGCTCTTGCATTTGAGTTGAAACTGTTTTGAATATGACAATTAGCAGGAACATTCTCCAAAATCCGATGAGGACAGCGTAACGGAGAATCAGCATTGCTGTGAAGCAGACGTAGGAAACAAATCTGAAACTCATCATGAGACCACTGTCAAGGTACAGATGAAGCTATATTTGGTTGTATCTCATTTTAGCTGATAATGTGGACATTTGCTAATTGGACTGCTATATTATGGTTCGCTGGTTTTGCATTATCCATATGTGAGTCCTCACACTTGGAGACTTTAAGATATCTGACTTGTGAGTCTGGTGAGGAAGTAAATATGCTAGTCTTGAGATTTTCATACTGGAAAATGTTATCTTCATCTTGAAGACATTTACATTGGATCCTTACCTTGTTGTGGCAATCTTACATTACGAATTATGAGAAGCAAAAACCATTGTATGAAAGGAAGTGATTGATTTGTTGTTACAGTGTAATTTAAGATATAGTATAATAGTGCCTCTGTATGATCTATCTGGCAATGGAATTCATATAGTTGAAAAATATAAACCTTTATTCCTTTTCCCTTTCAAATTGGCAACAAGGGAATAAGTTCTTTCCGGTGTTGTATGGTGCAATGGTTTTAATTAATGTTTAATATGTAATGTTCTAATAGCTGTTTAATTTTCCAGGAAGAAGGTGATCAGACTGTATATGAGAAAAATGGTGAAATGACCAAGCGTCTGAACAAGCAGAGAAGACGTGCTATAACGGCAGCCCGTGGGGGACGAAGAAGTGTTACTTCCAGAAATTCCTATAAAGACAAGGGTAGTAAATCCTCTCAAAATTCCAAGATTCAGAAACAATGTAGTGGCTGGTGATACTGTAAAATTGCATCCTGAGTTCTGAACCAATTTTTGCTGCTAGCATGATGACATGTAAGAAATGATTATTTCTGACCTGAAGAACTGGAGCGGAGATGACAATAGTTGTGAAGGTTTCTTTTCGTCTTTTTTCTAGTGAGCTATACGAGGAGAAATCTGTAATTATATCCAAGAGGAAATAGACTAGATACATGGAGAACTCTATTAATTAAATTGTGTTTTAAGCTAAAAAATATATGGAAATATTTCTGTTTTAATTGCTTATCCAAAGCTCTGCTTAGATAAGGTTAGACATTAATGTGAGGGAAAGTATATGATGTGTGAGCAAAAAAATAGTAATTCTCCATTTTGTATTTTGGACAATATCAATTAATAGCTAATGAAGATTTTCTAGTGAAACAATGTTAGAAGTATGATTCCACTGCTGCTTGATACTGATGCAACTCTCAAAGAAGAAGCTTGGAGCTTTTTTCACTATCCACTGTTAAAAACTTTTTAAGATTTTAAAGCTTTTTAGTGTGTACGTCTTAAGAAAATCATGTTGGCATAGAGCAACTAACGGGGCCAATCAAATCTTATATACACTGAGAGGTCTGGAATCCATTGCCAAATACTGCCAACTGTTCGATGAAAAGCCCAGGAAGGGCAAACACTATTATTACTGCTTATGTGAACCTATGAGATTTGTATCAAATTCTATATCGAAAAGTAGAAGAGAGGTTTAATGATTTATAAGCTTGTAGAAAATATTAATTAACCGCTAACTGATTATTTGATTAGGATATGCACTTGCTAATTGGCTTCAGTCAGTGAATTTGTATTCACTCGAATTTGAACCCATATAATTCGACTGAAGTAACGAAATAGTACTCAACCATTTTGGTGCTGGCGATAGGCTCTAAACAATTGGACTCCTCATCACATCTTGCATGCATGCACATTAACCCCATTTTAGGGCTTAAATCACACAATAATAAGATTCAATCATACAATCCACTCAACTCGCTTATAAGACACTATTTGTGAGAATGCATCTATAATTTAATTTTGAATTAGTTGTTGGTATTCTCTCACACTCAAAATCACAATTTACATACTTATAATTTTTATGTGCCTATAAACCATGAAAATTCATACAATTTCAAATAATTGATCCTTAGAATTAACAATTTGATGGAATCTTAATTCTACGAAATACTCTGAAATTAAGGCTCTCCACCATTCAACTCAAAATTGAAAAGTAAAAGATATAAACAATTAATCAATTTAAATAAAATAGTTATTATGTATAATTAACCAAACAATAAATTTAGAAAGTTTTGATTGGCATATAGTACCAGCTTTCGTAAGAAAGATGCCTTAAATAACTTTTTTTTTACTTTAAAGATGCTTAAGATTTACCTAAATCCCACGATATTACTGTATTCCACTAAAATAACTTTTCTTTACCCTCAAATAAGTCCCTCTAATTGTCCTTCTTACTATTTTGTTGGTTCTTAGGCATATTATTGTAAAAATGACAATTAAAGTTGTCAAAACCAATTTTAAAAGAACGATTTCCAAACATATTGATTGACCCTATGAAACACTAATAGACTAGTTCAGTACATATTTAAATTTTAGTTTTAATCTTGACTACTCCAACATTGATTAATATATAAGTCTGAATCAATTTTAAGTGTCTTCTCGTAAATTATAAATAAATTTTAAAGAAAACTATTTTTATATCTTCTTAGATCACTTAATATGATACTTCTATTAAAAGTTGTATTCAAAATATCAAACAATATTTAATAGTGCCAACATAAAAGAATTCCCCCACTCTTCTTTCACCAAATTCTGGAGTTTGATATGTCTTCTTATAAAGTGTATATATTTTTCTTTAATTTTCAGCACTTTTTGAATCATTTTACATTAGGAAAGGTATATGGGTAACAGTTGTTTGATGATTAAACAACAAAATCTTATTATTATTTAGTTAATTTTTGCTACAAGTCAAACAATTAAAGAAAACTAAAATTAAAGAATTGAAGGATCACTAATCAAAGCAATGCAAGTTATAAAGAAATTAGTTAAACAAAACACTAAATCCACCTATCTAAATTCAACCGTTGATATCAATATTAGTTTCTAATATCCTAAGTGTAATTAGTCCAACATTATCCTAGAGATTTTTTAAATTATTAAGTTATATATAATTAAGAACTAACCGGTTCTTAAGGATTAATAGCTTAATTAGATCTTTTAAACAATAATTAATGCATGATAATTAAATTGATATATTTCTTTACCACTTTAATTATCTTAAATTTTTTAGATACAAGTTTATACTTCTCTTTTCAATCCTTTATACAAGCCACAATATGAAAATTATATGTGTATCCAAGCATATAATTCATAAGAAATATAAGGAAATTAAACTAAGGAAAATAATTGAAAATTCAATTAATCAAAGGACCTAATTGCAACAATCAAAGACCTTCGTCAACTGAATTACAGCTCTAACCTTAGTTGAAGATTTATTTATTCATAATAAATAGTAAAAATAAAATTATAACTAAAATCTTAAGTATAAGTAATAAGAAAAGAAAAGGGAAGAAATGAGAAGAAAGACTCTTGAATTCTTGAGTTAATTTCCTACTTCAAACTTGAATTCTCCTTCGTCTCTCTCCAAAAAAAATTGTCTGAACAAAATAAAACTACTCTCACTCTCCCCTTCCCTCCACCCACCGCCCTTCCTTTATATCGAACAGCCAGAATTTACAGGAGTCAAGCTCCTTATGAGTT
>JAOXYD010000005.1:6792390-6806935 GCA_028565735.1 Pinacopodium congolense | reverse complement strand
ATGATTCCATGCATGATTATGAGCTGTTCTTTACTTATGGATGAGCTTAATGCTTGTTTTACACTAAACATGTAAGAGTGATATTAAAATTAGAAAGAATAATAATAATAAGTAGAAAAATAATAATAATAAAATTAATAACAATAACAATAATAATAATAATAATAATCACATTTTTATTGGAAGGTGTGAAGAAGACATGTCAAGGAGAAAAAGGTAAATAACAAAATAAATATTTTTGGAATAACTAAAGACAATTGGAAGTAAGGAATACATATTCCTAAAAAATATAGAATACCTATTCCTAAGAATAGTTATTCTATAAGCTTTTTGATAACCAAACAAAGAATTCATATTCTTTATGAATAGATGGGTAATAGAATAACTATTCTTATTAAGCAAACATACCAATTCGTGAAATGGTACTCACCCATTTTGGTGCTGGCTATAGGCTCTAAACAGTTGGACTCCTCATCACATCTTGCATGCATCCACATTAACCCTCTTTTAGGGCTTAAATCACGCAATAATAAGATTCAATCATACAATCCACTCAACTTGCTTATAAGGTACTATTTGTGAAAATGCATCTATAATTTAATTTTGAATTAGTTGTTGGTATTCTCTCACACTCAAAATCACAATTTACATACATATAATTTTCATATGTCTATAAATCATGAAAATTCACCCAATTTCAAATAATTCGATCCTTAGAATTAATAATTTGATGAAATCCTAATTCTACTAAATACTCTAAAATTAAGGCTCTCCACCATTCTACTCGAAATTGAAAATTATAAGATATAAACAATTAATCAATTTAAATAAAATAGTTATTATGTATAATTAACCAAACAATAAGTTCAGAAAGTTTCGATTGGCATATAGTACCAGCTTTCGTAAGAAAGATGCCTTAATTAACATTTTGTTTTTTTTTTTGTTTTTTGTTTGCTTTAAAGATGCTTAAGAGTTACCTAAATCCTAGGGATATTACTGTATTCCACTAAAATAACTTCTCTTTATCCTCCCGTAAGTCCCTCTAATTTTCCTTCTTGCTATTTTGTTGGTTCTTAGCCTTATTATTGTAAAAATGACAATTAAAGTTGTCAAAACCAATTTTAAAAGAACGATTTCCAAACATACCGATTGACCTATGAAACACTAGTAGACTAGTTCAGTACATATTTAAATTTTAGTTTTAATCTTGACTACTCACGTATTAATTAATAGTTAAGTCTGAATCAGTTTTAAGTGTCTTCTCATAAATTATAAATAATTAAAAAAAACTTTGATATATCATCTTAAATTACTTAATATGATACTTCTATCAAAAGTTATATTAAAAATATCAAACAATATTTAATAGTGCAAACACAATAAATTCTCACACTCTTCTTTCACCAAATTCTGGAGTTTGATATGTTTTCTTATAAAGTGTATATATTTTTCTTTAATTTTCAGCACTTTTTGAATCTTTTTACATTGGGAAAGTTACATGGGCAACAGTAGTTTGATGACTAAACGGCAAAATCTTATTGTTATTTAGTTAATTTTTGCCACAAGCCAAACAATTAAAGAAAACTAGAATTAAAGAATTAAGAATCACTAATCACAACAATGCAATTAGTTAAACAAAACACTAGATCTCAAGATTCACATATCTAAATTCAATTGTTGATATCAATATTAATTTCTAATCTCCTAAGTGTAAGTAGTCCAACATTATTCTAGAGCTTTTTTAAGTCATTAAGTTATACATAATTAAGAATTAACCGGTCCTTAAAGATTAATAGCTTAATTGGATCCTTTAAACAATAATTAATTCATGATAATTAAATTGATATATCTCTTTACCCCTTTAATTATCTTAAATTTTTTAGATACAGGTTTATGCTTCTCTTTTCAATCTTTTATACAAGCCATAATATGGAAATTATATGTGTAGTCAAGCATATAATTCATAAGAAATATAAGGAAATTAAACTAAGGAAAATAATTGAAAATTCAATTAATTAAAGGAACTAATTGCATCAATCAAAGATTTCCATCAACTAAGTTACATCCCTAACCTTAGTTGAAGATTTATTTATTCATAATAACAAGTAAAAATAAAACAATAACTAAAATCTTAAGCATAAGTAATAAGAAAAGAAAAGGGAAGAAATTCTTGAGTTAATTTCCTGTTTCAAACTTGAATTCTCCTTTATCTCTCTCCAAAAAATTGTCTAAACCCCCTTCCTTCAAGTCTTCCTCATGGCCCCTCCCTTTAGTTTAGATTCCTTGGATCTCTTAAATTCCTACAAAACAATAAATAAAAATCAATAAATGTTAACTTTCCTAAAAGTAAGAAAAAAGTAATAATTCACTAAATTTAAATATCATAACTACTAAAACTAATCAAAGTATATCTAATTCCTAACAAACCAAGACTCAATGTATATGCAAAAACACATATATTAATGGGGAAAGATATGTGATAATTTGTAATGGCAAAAAAATGGCTGTTGCCAATAACTGTTATGAGACTTAAAAAATAGTGGAATTGCTTACTATCAATGAGTATGGCTAGGTTTAGATTTGAAACTTGGGGGATAAAAATGTAGCAAGCTCATTGTCCTTCTCGAACTTGGCCATATCTTCTTTTTTCAAGTTCACATTGATCTCTATACCTCCTTTTTCTTTGGTATCACTAAATATGAACAGATTTTGATAAGGCCAACAAGCTGTTCCTACCCACTCAGGCTTCCCCCATCCGAAGTCAATATCATAAGTGGGAAACCAGCACCAACTAGTGAAGCTAACAGAAACAAAATTCTTGTACCTCTGCCTCTCAGCCCTGTCTTTCATTAATTTTAGCTGCTCATCTCCTTCTTGAAATTTCTTCAGATACTCAGTGTCTACACTCATAATCGTTCCTCTCATTTGGTTTATGACACCATAACAATATTCATCTTCGGTATCGATTTGAGTTTCTGCTACCACTGGCTCAAATGTTATATTTCCTATATGCTGCTCAGAGAGAGGCGGATCCATCCTCCTCCGGAAGTCCACAGCATGTTTCACCAAATATATTGTATCAGAATTATCTTCCTTCAGTTGAGTTGTGGCCAGGAATCTACTACACATGAACGCTGTTAACAGCTCTACTCGCGTGGGACGTTTGATTATATTCCCGTTGGTGCTGCAATAATTTTCAACGTACTTGTCTCGAAGTTTGTTAATGCTAGTTGCATCAAACACGAATCTCTTGGAAACAATCTCATGGTTGTCCTTGACAACCTCGAAACAAGGATCAAAATCAGAAATGTCAATGGGAGGAAAGTACTTAGCTGCATGAAATTTAGGAACAAGAACATTATTTCTTTCTCCACGAGCAATTGCTGCCCAGCTGTTAAAGAATGTAACAGCTGACACAGCATCAGCAATCTTATGCGATAATCCGACACCGAGTATGATTCCACCACACTCAAAGTAGGTGACTTGAACAAAAGAACACATGTCACTGTCGTCGTCTACTTTAAAAGGTATCAGCTCGTTGAGTTTATTGTAATAAGGGTTTTGAAGTACTTCCAGGATGGTGCCTTTTGCTTTAGCTTCCAAGAAAGGGACACCCTCATCATTGCAATCTACATGTGAATTTTCTTTCAGGCGTCCTGCCAAAGGATAAAATAACGTTAATGTGTCTGAAAGAGACTGCCTAAGCCGCTCGCATCTCTCAGCATTGCTGATACTCGCCGAGTTGGGATAAATGAGGAACCAAGGTGAGAAGATTCGAACCATAATTTGATCAAGAGAGGATAGCTGGAGATGGCGAAGTTGGTTTGGTGTTGGGGAAGATGGGTTAACTATGGTTTGGGAGATAATTTGCACTTGGTTCTTCATTTTCTTTTTGCAACTGAGCTTAAATAATTAGATTTGCTAGCTTCTTGTATGTGTTCATAGGCTACGACAGTCACATGCTTATATAGTGCTTGGTACGTAGGAAAGGGAAGTATCCGATTTTTGACTAGTTGTTGGAAGAAATCTAAAAATTTATTGAGTTATTATTATTCTAATATGAACGGCTATAATGTCTAGAGTGAAAGCAGTGATTTGGAAATTTTAAATTAAAAAATCAAAGTGAGAGAGTGATTAAAAGATCATCCTATTTAAATGAAGGTAATAAAAATGAAACTCAGTTATGATAACAATGATGCTGATATTATATAAGGAGTGATTCAATTAAAATACTTAATATGTCCAATGGAGATTAAAATTTGGTTTACAGAACTAGAGCAGAACGCATAAAACAACACTGAAGGAACTAAATAAAACTCTCAAATTATTGCAAGTAATTTAAACACATGGGAAGCACGAGATCACTTCTGCCAGCCAAACTGATCTTGAAACTTCATAATAACCCCATGCATGGGTATGGCCTGACGACAAAACTAGAGGTTTCAATTTCGGGAATGGCTACGTAGGGGAGTCAAATCTCATATTAAAATTGCTTGTCAGAACTAAGGAGAGGTAGAAGCCAGCTAGGGAAGCAATCAATGAGCTGTCCTATTCGAATAGACAGAGACTTGCATCACGATGGAGATGTGGCTCCATCATTGAAGGGCAATTATTGAAGGTCCAAGTATTTCTATTGTACAAAAGAATATAATTTCATCTTTGAGCTCATATAACTACTTTGGTTGGACGTATGTTATCTTCTTTAGTTGGTAAACTGAGCAGGTGGATGTGGAAAAATTCAATAGTCAAACAACATTTGCAGACATCACCAGAACATATCTGAAGATGTATACTACAAGTTATTGAGAAAAAAGATACTAAATTTCATGTTTGTTTTGTACTATTCGGTCTTACAGAAGACTAAACCTTGGCAGAGAAAACATAGCAGAAGTATTTTTCTAGCTTCCTAGGCAATTCTTACGAATGTCTAAAAGTATCTGAGTTTCATTGCTGAACTGTGTTGAACATATGCTATCGTTGGCTTTGAATCCATGATCGTGCTCTGTTCATTTAAAGTCAGTCGGAATCAGTGTCATGGACAATCTCTCCTCGTTCCTTTGGAGCTATTTTTGCCAACCTAATTGCCCCATTCCCATCCTGGCTTTGTTCAGCACTTGGACTAGAGAAAGGTACACCCTTTCTCAAACCTACATTCTTTTTAGCTTGCTTAGCCCAGCCAACAAGGCCCTCTTGGATGTGTTCCTCAAATATTACCATCTGGAATGAACTTCCCATCTGCATTAGAAATGTAGCTAGTATGGATCATTTAAACATCAAGGTTAAGTAAACATATGTATCACTTTGATGGTAATTTAACCTACCTGTGTCACTAATGCATAGAGTGGTAATGTACTGTAGCTGCAGATAAACTGAACAAATACCCTGGAAATATTGAGAGTTTGAGTTCCAAGAATCAAGTCAGAATTTATAGCTGAAATTCAGAATAAGAATATGGCATAGAGTAGCGAACAAACCGAGAAGTTTACCCTATAACAAGTCTTGGGATAACATAGCTGCTTCTTCCCATGATACAAGAGTGATAACTATATTGCACCTGCAACAATTTATTTTAGCATAATGGCAGCATATATATATTTTTTATATAAGAAATTGTATGTAGGAAACAGCCAGGTTGTAGTTTTGGATCTTTACCAATATCCAGAAAAAATATGCCAATTCAAAGGAATTCTGGAATAGGATGACATGGATCAAAAAGAGAACAAACTTGGGTTGGTTAAACCAGAACAGACTATCAGAAGGTTGAACAACCAAGTCTCCTCTAACTGCAACATGTTTCTCAGCAACCTCATGAGCCAACTTGGTGATTACATGTTCCAATTTGGCTCCCACAGCTAGTAGAAGCTGCAAATGGTTAAAAAACAAAAAGAACATAACAACTGCATCAGATGAACCCCTTATTGGCTAATTTAGCATTCTGCAGACACGAGGATATGGAATTCTCAGCTCCAACCTCTTAGGTCAGCATTTAGCAACATCAGCAAGTCTGTTATTTATATGAATTACACACATGAATAGAGACAGGAATTGTTACAAATAAATTTTGAACACACTTATGCTATAGGAACAACTTCAACATATAAAAAAAGTATAACAATGTAGAAGGTTTATTCAGATCGAATACTTACAATGAAGGGAATGAATGCGATGTAGAAATATGCATGCCAACCTGTATACCCATATAGAAACCATGTCAACCCTTTTTCAGTTAAAATCTTCCATGGAAAGGACAATGAGGAAAGGGGTAATGGCTTGAACTTCTACAATTCAGGTCTGGAAAACTTGAGATAAGCTTGCAAGAATGACTGACAAAATCTCAGGAAAGTTACTTCTATCCAATGCTTTAAATCAGAGTAAACCTTTTCAACTGACATTATCTAACAATGATAGTCCTAGTGATAAAGAGACAATCTTTTGTCCTTTTTCTTTTTCTCACTATTTTTAGAAGAACAGAATCTGAACATGCACACCAGAAAAGGAGCAAGTTGATGCAGGAGCTGTCAGCAAACTTTGATCAACTTACCATGGACATTCACCAACAAGAAAACAAAGACAAATAGCCAGAGAAACCAACTGCAAGCAGCGAAGTCAAAAGTTAATGTCCTCTCCTAACAAAGAACACATTACAAATCCATATTCCTTTAACTCATGACTCGATGCCAAAAGAGTTAAAAGCTATTGGCGAAGCAGAAACTGTCTAATGTAGAATGTAACTAACCTTATTCCTACAACCTTCTTGAAGTCAGATTCAAAGGCACGCAACATGTACCTATGGAAATCAAACTTAGGATTTCCCCTGCAATGAGTCTGTGGGGGAATGTTATCATAGTTTAGGAAGAAAAATGTTACCAGTGCATGTTGAAACAGGACAGGTATGTAGGTTCTGAAAAAGGAAGTTTCGAAAGTAAACATGAACAGAGAGTTGCAATAGCATACCATAATGAATCCCAGTCTCAGAGTGGTATAATCTGATTTGGTTACAGATCCATAAAATTGCTTGAAAAATGAATGCTGAGAAAAATAAAAGTAAAAAGAACGTGTCATTTGTTTAACTCTGAAATTTCAAGCACCTTCCTGTCAAAGAATAACTTAAGCTAGTAGTTATTATCATTCTGGTCTTGCAAGTATATGCAGTTGTAGCCATTATTATTTTAGTACACAACACCTGAAAATTTGCCGAAGGCATGCAATGGAACTTACCACCCAACCCAAAACGTAAGAAAACTTCCCCAAGCCCTTGAAACGCTTCTTGATGAAATCATGTTCATGGACATGGGTAAATCTTGAACTTCTTCTACCTGCCAATACACAGTGAGTTTCTCTAAGTATCTCAGACACAAACCTTGGATGATATCATTCTACTGATACGAGGATTTATACAGAAAGTGAAGTCACAACAAAACTAGTACCTGCTTCCAGCTCAGCCTCGTCAGGGACTTCCCAACTCTTCCACAGGTTTATCTAAATTTGCATATTCGATGATAACATCAAATCAAGCTCTAAAGTTATGTAAAGAAATGAAAGTATCTTATATGATTTTAAGATCAGGGTGTGAAGGTTCTAAACAGCTAAATTCGAGTGATATTCTATGCATCAGCATTTAGACCCTTGTTCAGGATCATTCCTACAGGAGAACAAAACTTGAAGATTAAGAATAAAAAGCACAACCTTACCTTTGCTGTACCAAAGAGGATGGTGAAAGCACAGATGACGATATGCACACAGGCTAGGACGAAGATAAATATGTGAAGATGATGTAATGCAGTTCTAGATAACATTGGAACCTTCCCCTGCATAGCATATTTATTAAGAAAACAGGATAGGTATCAGATTTTTATTATTGTTAGAAAGATCCATTTCTACACTGCAATGAAGAGTTTTTAACTTACATGACACCATTGTTCTTTAGACAACACCGATGTTTTTGCATGACAGAAAGCACATCATGGTTCATGTTTCAATCAGACTACGTTTTCTTATTTTGAACAATAAAGAAGTAATATTTTTCTGAAATCCAGGAAACCAGAGATAGAATTTCAACACAAGCCAAAGTTTTCTTCACCGAGTCTTCAGTTTCATACCTTGTTTTGAAACAAAAGCATGTGTATTACTATAAAATTTCCAAATAAGCATGTGCAGTTGCAAGTCTTATTAGTCCTGATTAAAGTCGCCACGTTGTAGCGTTATAAGATCTAGAATACAAAGTTGACTAACACTTAGAACCTTCCCCGCATAATTCTCTGAGATGGCAAGTCTTTAAAGTCATGTTCATACGGTAGTAGATAAGAGAAGAATTCAGAACAGTAGTAGGTGCAGATGCTTGAAGATGTTGGTCAACAGCTTCACCAAAATTAAGAAAAGATAAAATATTAATGATCCAAGAAGTTACATGGGCACAAGTATTTGTTGACCCCTCCTCAGCTAGAAGGCGTTGGCCGGAGCCGCCACCGGAATTGAAGGAAAAGAAGCTCTGAAAGTGGGCAACGACATCTGGATTATCTGATTCTTTCTTGCAAGGTAGCCATTTATTAGCCAGGTGTTGGGATATGCAGATTGTGTTAATCCGACCCTGGAATACTGTCAGTAGCAGCGATATGAACCCCAAAAGCATCAATTCTGCGTTTCAGGGAAAAAAAAAAAAAGAAGTTGATTTTAAGAACCAAATTTATGAAATGATGACGAATATGTCTATCTATTAAAAGTTACTAAACAACACTATATTTAAGTAGGACTAATATCAGTAAGAATCATTACCTTCTTTGATTTTCAACAATGCTTCATAGAGCGGTTTCTGATGCTTCCTCTTCAAAAACTGCAAACGAAAAACACCATTTGATATCATTCCATAACCAGTGCAAGCAAGAACAGACATGGCTACATGCTTATGCATGTGCACTCTACAAGAGAAGAAGAGATCATTCCAACCCAGATAAGCAAAGAACTTCGCCATTTTTTTGTTTCCTTTTGGACGTGTAACATATTTACCTTTCCAAGGTAGTGGAGGATCCTTTCAACAGAAAGAGAAATGAAAACTATAACAATGCAAACCACTGCAACAACCCATGTTGGTGTATACTCCAAGGTGGTTCCTTCCTCGGCCATCCCCTTAAACAATGGTTCCTCTTCTTTTTTCTCTTCTCCTCACCTCTCTTTGCTCTCTCTTAGTGTCTGTGTGTTTCTCTCCGTGTTTCTGCTCGTAAATGTCATCTGCTTCTACAATATTATATCAGATGGTAAATATAGCTGCTATAGATGGTAGGTAGTGTTTTTATAAAGGAAGATGGCAGGAAATGTCTACTATATCTTCTTCCACGAAATCCAGGTAACATATTCATTTAGACCGAAAGCACTATCCTAACCCACCCATAGGGGGTGTTAAAATCTGTTCAAAATGGGAAAATGGAGGCATGATGGACTGAGAAATTGTAACTAGAAGCAGTTGGCAGGGTTGACCCGATCGTTAAAAGAACTTTGAAGGCTGTTGGTGTTGGTGGACAAGTTACTAGACGCATAAAAAATATACTCGTTTCACATGTAGGAAACAGGGGATTATGAAAATTATTTTTTGTGAGAATAAAATAATTCAGAGAAGATATATTTTGATTATTAATATTTTCTTCATAATTTGAATTTAAATCAAATATTTTATAATGAATAGTTAAACCTTTCACTTTATGAAAATCATTTCGATTGACTCTCTAATATATTTTAATTACAATTTAGTTAATTTAAATTTTCGTCATAATTTTTTATAAGAGAAATTCGTTGTTGTTGGTCTAAATGGTAGATGAGCCTCTCGTCAAAAAAAGCTTTTCCATAAATTTAACTTAAATTAGTATTTTTTATGTATTTAAAATTTAATTAAAACATGTTAAAATAAAACTTAAATTTTTAATATAAGGTCAAACACGTCAAACTTCTCTTAATTTAACCTTTCTTCACTTTATCTGTAAAATTTTAAAAACTATTAAATATATCTTGCGAATTTCATTGACTCTCTTAATCATCAATTATCATAAATGATTTTTTACTTATGACATAAATTGACATTATGTTTAATTTAATTAACATCCAGGACAATATACATATCCAAAACACGTTACAAAAGAAAGACACTTTCGTTGAATAAAAATAAATAAATCCACTTCATTAAATTTATCTAATACTTTGACTTTAACATGTAATAATATTATACAAGGGATTATTTCCTTTTTCTGAATGATGTGCGCTTGTTTATATAGTAGCTGATGGATGTATAAGTTGATCATTGTATATTTATCCCAATAAATAACCAAAGGCCGTCTAATAACTTTAAGACAAAAGGCCCTATAGTAACTTTGAGACAAATTGTTGATCTTTTTATTGGTTATTGAACTTTATGAAGTCGCATAATTGAAGTAATCATCTTATCCTCGTGCTGTAAGTATTTGACCCTTTCTGGTTGTCGTCAATCTCCATTTACGCCCTACGTTGCTATCACATGATGATGCTTCTCATTCTTATTTGTTACTTCTCTTTCATTATTATTTCTAGTGTTGGTGATAATGCATCGTTCATCTCATTAATCAAGTGAGATTTTAGTACCATGCAATCATCCTGCAAATTATAACCACAAAATTATTCTCAACATAATTGTGTTTTAATTTCAAGCACATGTTATTTGCATAAATTACTCTATAAACTCTTGTATAAAACACACAAAAAAAACTTCATTTATATCAATGTCTACATGGTATCAGAACCCACAGATGACCACCTTTCTTCCCATCTTGCCCACGCCATCTACAACTAATTTGCCCGTCACCCTTCCCACCACACACTACAATTACAACCAATCTGTCCGCTTCTTCACAATCTTTACCCTTCATGGCTACACAACAACCAAAACAATCCATCTCTAACTCGACACAAATGACTCCCAACACACTCACTCTTTTTCCTTTACAAAATATCATAAGTTTCATAACCACACTAGACAATTCCAACTATCTATATTGGAGAAAACAAATCCAAACAATATTACGTACCTGTAAATTACTTGGTCACATAGATGGTACTTTGCCTCCCCTACTGAAAATCAACACTATCTCATCCTCCACTACAAAAATGCCTAAATACTTGCACTGGACCAAACACAATGGATTGGTGTATTATGCTTTAACTGCTACCCTCTCCTCAACCATATCATCTCTCGCCCTCAGCTATCTCATTGCCTGCCAACTTTAGACCAAGCTGGAAACTCATTTTCTACAAAAAACAATGGCCAGACGCTTGCTCCTACAATTTCGACTTTACACCACCAAAAAGGGCCATCACTCCATCTCCAAATTTCTCTAAACCCTTACTTCAATTACTGAAGACCTAGCTACTACTAGAGACATCATCTTTAATGAAGACATAGTGTTATTTTCCCTAAATGGCCTTCCATCTGACTATAAGCCTTTTGTCATTGCAATTGAAAATCACAAAACTCTACCCTCCTTCCTTGAGCTCTGCGTGAATCTGATCCTCCATTAACAATTGCTCTACCAATCATTCGATTCTGCCACACACGACACCACCTTCATCACTGCCACTCACCATGGAAACAGAACCTTGCGGTATAACCATCTTAAAAGTTCTCGCCATCTACCCCAAAACGCAAACCCTAATTACCAAATCAGTTCCAAAATAGATTGGGTTCTTGGCCCAAACATCATTTCTCTTATCCCTTCTAGGTAGCCTAAAACCAACTGACATTTCATATCTACACCAGCCCAACCCATTACCCATAACCTAGTAACTGTATTCCCAAACAAATCCAAACATTAAGCCCACCTACTATCACACCTCTCTTACATGCCAAATATGTCATAAATCATGTCATACTATTGCTAGATATCGCTTTAGGTATCCAAATTCAAAAATGCCTAACCTCACCTTTGCTCAAACAATAATAATATTCACACTGTCTTTACTAACTTAACCATAAATGATCAATTCAATACCTTACCACTTAAACTTAATTCTATAACTGAATGGCTTCCTAACATTGGTGTTACAGTCTATATAACACCCGATTCACAAACACTTGACTATGTGGAACCATACCACGGTTCAAACCAAGTACTAGTTAGTAATTGTAATTCTCTTCCTATAGTCTCAATAGTTTCATTTACACTTACTCAATATCCTAAAACGGCTTTACCTCTAAAACATTTTGATTCTTCTATAACTCATTACAAATCTTTTATCAATTGGTAAATTTGTCAATGATAACTTATATTACATTGAATTTTATCCTTTTGGTTATGTTATGGAGGATCTAAAAACCCATATACCACTTCTCACAGGTCCTATACAAGGAAATCTATACCCAATCCTAATTCCTCAAGCCTTTTCTAATCTAATGGACTTCATTACTTGTCAAGTATCTTCTGACATTTGGCATCAATGACTTGGTTATTCCTACAATAAAACCTTTTCTCATTTAACTCATAATTTTTTTGTTAAGTCTCATGTAATAAAACCTTGTATTTCCTGTCTTCAAGGTAAAAGCACTAGCTTACCATTCTCCTCTTCGACAATAATATTTGTTGCTTTTTTATAACTCATCCATTGTTATATTTGGGGAACACCCCCAGCCCTCTCTTTCTCAGGGTCTCATTATTTCATCATTTTCATTAATAACTTCAGTCATTTCATATATATTTATCCATTAACCCATGAATCTCAAGTTTTACATCAATTCCAAGTTTTCAAAACCCTCACTAAAAACCTCTTTTCCCCAAAAATTAAAATGTTCCAATGTGATAGAGTCAATGAACTAATCAAAGGACCTCTTGCCCAATATCTCACTACCAATGGCATAACCTATCGCATTTCTTATTCCTACACTCCTCAGTAAAATAGTATTGCAGAATACAAAATCAAACATATCACTGAGACTGGTCTCACTATACTTTTTAATGCCTTTCCTAAAACCTTCTAGTTTGACGCATTTTTAATAGTTGTTTACCTTATTAGCCTACTCTCTACACCAATACTACAACACAAATCACTCTATGAAGCACTATATCTTACCAAACCTAATCTTAATCATCTATGGATTTTTATATATGCCTACTTTCTCTTCTTTGAATCCATTAGACCAAATAAGCTTACTCCTAAATCTATACCATGCATCTTCCTTGGGTACTCCCAACAACATAAAATCTATATGAGTCTTGATCCCCAAACTAATAAAGTCTATACCTCTCATCATTTTTGCTTTATTAAAACACTCTTTCCATATACCTAATTAATCACCACTTTATCATCTTCATCCCTTTCCTCCACGACTAACCTACTACTACCACTAAACTATATCTCCCTGCCATCTCCACAAAATCCATCACCATTATCTTCTCCACTACCATTACACTTAAATCAACCATCACCAATGTTGGTCCTAAATGACACCTCAGAGGGAGGTGAATTAAGTTCTAAAAAATTATGCAAATTAAAATGAAAAAATTAAACAAACAATGTTGAATTACACAAATAAAAAGAAATATATTTGTAGGAAAAATAAGAATGAATTACAAATGATAAATTAAAATTTTTAACAGCTTACAAACTCCTTTTTAGCTTAAGGATAATCTTCTTCTTTTTCCAAGGCTCAAGAATAACATTTGACAAGTTCCTTTTATAAACTCAAGAATAATCTTTAACAAATTCTTTTTATAAGCTCAAGAATAACCTCACTTGTGATTCCAATACACGAAACGCTCAACAATAATATCAAATTCTCACAGAACTTAACCAGAAAAGCTTTTTAACACTTATACGAAACACAGGCTCGTTCTTTTCTCATCTGTATTTGACTCCTTACTTAGCCTCCAATTTATACTGCTAATCAAGGTTAATTAGTCGTTGGGAGAATCACCAACATTTATCTCTACATTAACTCTTATGGCCATTATTCAATTCTTGTGACCGTTGTGTAATATGACCGTTCCTGATAATCCACTGCGTAATCTTCTTCATTCGATTAACTAATATACACCATCGGTCGGCTGATCTTCATTGTTTTTCTTTATTCAGTCAGCCAGTAGAATTAATCAGTCGACTGATATTTGTTCAGATGATCGGTCTTCTTATTCAGTCAGTTGACCGAGCCATTGACATCGGTCGACCGATCCTTTGTTTTGATGCCTTCAGTTGATCGATGTCTGTTCGATCAGCCGATCTTTGTTTAGCAGTGACAGCTACACCTTGATCAACATTTTGCTTCGGATGTACCTATCTTTATAGAATTCTTTAACAAATAAATTAGTGGAAAGAGTGTTTTGTCATCATTAAAATTTGGATGGAACTTCCTTTGGTTCAACAACTAACACTTGAACCATCACAAAAATCAATACAAATCAACCTTCCTCTCACCCTATGATAACCTCCACTCGTGCTAATACACGAATCTCATGCACTCTTCCTGACTATATTACAATTCATACCATCACATCTCCCTCTAATCCTCCTTATCCAACCTGTTACCCGAGAGCAAAGA
>JAOXYD010000005.1:6781018-6792290 GCA_028565735.1 Pinacopodium congolense | reverse complement strand
AGTGTGGGGAAGTTGATAATTGTGTTTGAGTGTGTGTTTTTATAAGTGTTTTACAGTATGATTGGAATGAATTTTAAAAAATTAGTTACTAAATTGAAAATTTTTAAAAGATTGCTCATTGAACTGAAAACTTTTAAAAGTTAAAATTGCACACATAAACAGCCATGCGACGAAGCCTCTTAATTACGTTAACATAAATTTAAGTTTTTATCTTAATTAATCAACTTTTTAAAAGTTAGTCATTTAATTAAGAATTTTAAAGATTTTTTACTCAACTGAAAATTTTTTAAAAAATTACTCATTTGTCTATTTATTATCTCTCTCAATTAACATAAAAAGATTTAGTTAAAAAAATCAAGGATTCTCTACTATACATTTTCCTTAATTTCGGAATGAGAAAAACTATTAGGAGCAAAAATATAATTTTCAACGTAATTCTTTAAAAAAAAACTATTTTTATCCTTGTATAATTTTTAAAAAATCACTATTTTATTATTTTGGTGTTTAGAGTACCTAATTTATAGTTTTAGAATTTAAAATTTTAAAATTAAAAATTTAAGATTTAGAAATGAAAGGGCCACCCCTGCACTCGTTCCCGAGGTAGTACGTCATCCAAGGGCCATTTCTTTGAATGATAGCCTCCATGATATCAAACAGACAAGACTTCTTATGACTGATTGGATGACGTACAACTGTTTACATAGCAGGCCTCCGTTCTTTCGCTTTAAATAGCTTTAAATCTAAACCCATTCAAGCGTTAGTTCTCATTCAAGGGGCCTATACTAACTACGCTGTTATTAACTCTCCAAGCTCAATCCTTCACCTATTGAAAAACCTTCACCATGAAACTACTACTCTGCAACAACCAGACCTCCCTTTCCGAGAATAATTGTTAACTATTGTGGTTGACTAACCACTTCTGCTTTTCACCTAGCCTTCTTGTCCAACCCACCTTCGTATTAAAGCTTGCAATTTATACAAATTTCTCTCATTTTCCATTCCTCTGTTTCATCTCCAGTTCAGTTTAGGCTTCTCTAGTGGTGTTCCGACCATCCACTTTTGGGTTCTATTCCCCCCATCCTCCTTGTCTAGTCCAACTTTGTCTGAAAGTTTGCAACTTCACAAAATTTCTCTGGGTGTTCATTTTCTCTGTTTCATCTACAGTGTCTTTGGGACTCTTCATCAGCGTTCTAAAGGAAACAAGGAGAAAAATAATTGAATAACTAGTTCTGGGGTTTATGTTTCCCTTCTTGTCCAATCCAAATTTGTATCTCAAAGCTTGCAACTTTATACAAATTTCTCTCCTCTGTTTTATCACAGTTCAATTTAGGCTTCTCCAATGAAACTCCAACAGCAACAAGGAGAAGATCAGCTAATTCCAGGCTTGCCCAGGGACATAGCACTGGACTGTCTAATTAGAGTACCATACCAATTCCATTCTTGCATGAAATCAGTGTGTCGCACATGGCAAAGCTTAATTTCACACCCTTCATTTTATCAAGAAAGAAGAAAATCAGCCACTTCAGAGCAGATTCTTTGCCTTGTCCAGCCTCTCCCGACGGTAGACTCAACAGAACCATCCAACGGCGATGTCACCACCGGAGAACCAATCGAGAAAGAAGAGCAACAACGACGGCAACGACAAAGATCGCAGCAGAACATAAACGGAACTCCACAGTACGCTCTCAGCATCTATAACGCAACACATAACCTTTGGCAAAGGACAAGACCAGAAGATGGTCTCCCAATATTTTGTCAATGTTTGACATTTCAATCCTCTGGCAAAATTCTGTTATTAGGCGGTTGGGATCCGACAACCTTGGAACCAGTACATGACGTGTACATCCTAGACTTGATCGGAGAAACTGCCGGAAAATGGAGGCGCGGCGCGCCGATGAAGGTGGCACGTTCTTTCTTTGCATGTGCTATAGTGGGGGAGTCCACCGTGTACGTCGCCGGAGGGCACGACGGTCGAAAAAATGCATTGAAATCGGCAGAGATGTATGACGTTGATAAAGACGAGTGGACGACGTTGCCGGATATGATTGAGGAGAGAGACGAGAGTCAGGGGTTAGCTTGGGAAGGTGATTCAAGGTTCTGGGTTGTGAGTGGCTATGGAAGTGAGAGTCAAGGGCAGTTCAGGTCTGATGCCGAGTGTTACGATCCTGTTACTGGGTTGTGGTCAAAGGTTGATGAGGTTTGGCCTTTTGCAAGTGCTAGTCCAAGAGGAGCCAATGTTACAGTCTGCAATGTGAAGAGAAGGGAAAATGAATGGTGGTGGTTTTTGGGTGGGGAACAACTTCGGCAGTCAGTAGAACAACGAATTGAAAAGGGTATTGCTGATCAGAAGCTGAGAGTGAGTTCGGTGGTTGCTGTTCCTGATTGGATTGGCGGGACAACAATGTGTGCGACTGTTCTTGGATGTGCTAAGGAGAAGAATGAGCATAAAGTGTTTGTGATGGGCGGTGGCGCAGCGCGTGACGGAGGGGCGTTCATCGTGGATGTAGATGATAAGAAAGGGAGTTCTAAGTGGAATCATGTCCCTACACCTTCGGGGTTTTCCAAGTTTCCGTACTCAGCTTCTTATCTCAACGTCTGAGAAGTATGAAAGATAATGAGAGTGATAGTTAAAAAGAATGAATTAGTCAGGCTTTTATGTTGTATAATGTTCCCTTAAAGTCTTTGTGCGTGTGGAGGAAAGTCGCTTTGAAACTAGTGAGAAGGCTTCATGATATTTAGTTAAGTGGGGCAAAAAGGGTTTATGAGACTGATAGCAACCTTAATCCTACGTTGAAAAATAGGTGCTTAATGTCCGAAAGCCAAGCTTTTTGCACAAAAGTCAAGAACGAAAATGAGATGTGGGAATGGTTTTTTGCTATCAACTCGTTAATCACAATCATGGAAATTTGCCTACTTCACTTCACATTACAAGAATAATCTGGTAATGGTACAGAATATGAATGAATCTATCAGTGACAATTATCATAAAAAAGAAGATACCCAAACGAAAAAGGGGGGAAAAGAACAATGATAAAAATGGCATCGGCATTGCAGCTAAATGGAACTCCTGGAATTTATTTTACAACATTAAATCTGTGGCAAAGTAAATTTTGTGAAAGAATCATGAATCCGTAACGTAGCTTTCTACATGTCAAATTCATTAACTTATGAACAAATGAAGGATCGAACAAGTCCGTGGATGCTACTCCACCCCAAGTACGCAATCCCCATGCAACTTCTAATTTCCAATCAAAGCAGTTGCCAGTCATCCTCATGTGTATTTCCCTCTCCATCACTAACTGATACAACACCATGGGAATCAATATCAGGAAGCTCACTATCATCATTTATAACGTCCTCATGGTTGACCTGCTTTGGCAGTTTATGTGAATGAGCTACAGTGAATAAAGGTGCACCATCTGAATCATTTGCCAGCTTGGTTGCCAGTGAACAAAATTCATCAAAATCATCTGTCCAGCATTGCAAATTGAGATGCACCGGTCAATGAGTTAAATATGAAAACAATAACTAGCAAACTCATAAAGCAGGTCGTGATTTCTGACAAACCTTTGTCTCGACAATAAAATCCGATTGCCAAGGATGGATCAATCAAGTCCAGGGGAATGTATCTTATTAAGCTGGTCGAATTATAAAAATAAGTAAGTAAATAAATAAGCAAAGCAAAGGATAATATCCACTTTCATAAGTTACTGCACAAGGAATCACAGCTTAACATTAAGCTTACTCGCAGTGATATGAGGAAGTATCAGCCTCAACATCTTGTCTACTAACATTGACTGCCTGGGAAGCAAACAAACAACAAAAGTACGGTTGAAATATCAGATTCACACTGGCAAAGAACTTATAGTCAATGTCAACCATAGAATGCTAATATTGGCTTTCAACACATTTCCAGCTAGACCTTGATGGATTAAAATATAACTACCACAATATTCTCCAAAATCATAATGGAAGACTCAGCTGTATCAAATTCTTAACCGAAAATTCAATATCATTTAACTTCATCGCTGTTCTAATTGCGAATTTACGATCAGGAGTAGCTTAGTGCCACCTCTCAGTCTTATTTTGTTACATGTTTATCATTGCTTCTCTCTCTCTCTCTCTCTCTCTCTCTTTATAGAATGCACAGAGACAAATTAGCTATCTCTGCTTGAGATTGTCCTAAATATGCATAAGTGGAAGTGAAGCAATGAAACTTCTTGTCAAATTTGCAACCCTAACTTCGTTATCACATTCATCCAGATTGCTGAAAGAAAATATTTTCCAATCTATCACATAAGGGGTTTCTGAGCAATTTCCAAAGTCATAAGCAGTGCTTAATTTCAAAGCAATTTACACTTTTATCTTGTTTGAAATAGATATTCTAATAAAGATACCAAGAATAGTAGTATCATCTAAGGAATGACCTCCTTTATTGCACCCCATGACCCAAACTCCCAGCACAAATGGCTTTGCTTTAACGGAATGATCTTCCAAATCAAAAGGTGGGTTCAATAGCTCCATCATATAGTGCAGCATATTACTAGAAACTGATGAAGCATTTGTAGTATATTCATAATGGAAATGAAATGAATGTTGGCAATTTGTTGATCAATTTGCAATTATTATAGGCATGAATCATATATAAAAGATTAAATAATCTCAAAGGCATTAAACATATAAATGCTTTACCAGTTGAACATCATGTGGATCAAGATAAAAAGCATTATCATCTTGTACGCCAACAATGTAAGTTGAGGCACCTGGTTTCCCACCTAAAATGCCAAGGCTTTGTGGAAAAGTGAATGTCGCCCGCAGAGATGGAATATACCTAGTAGAAATTGAGGAAGTAATTACATTACTTATTTATTAGGCTGTGTATCAAGAAGATGCTAACTGTGTTTGTACAAACAATTCAGAGATGTTCATTTGGTTTCTGAAATTTGTACAAGTGAAAATATTGGAAGTTCCTATTCACTCATTGAATATTGCACAAAGACACTAGAGTGTATTACCCAAAATAAGGGAACTATACAATGTTATTTCCAGCACTAGGCCAGATTAAAAGTACTCAATCATGCATTTATTTTCTGTTCCCAGTTGAATTTTCCCATAAAAATGGTGGAAGTATAGTATCGTAACAAGCAAAGTTGGTGGTAAAGTTAAATAATGCATTTTAATTAATTCAAGTTGCAAACAAACAAGTACGTCAATTATGGAACTCCATGCAATAGTTAACTCAGAATGAATACAATCCAAAACTAGATTACTGACCTGGAATTAACCTTTTCAAGTCCAAGAACCAAAGGAACCAAGAGAAGGATTGGAGACCAATCTGTTTGACCTTCGGAAAACTCACGACAGTGTTTAGAGGCATCTTCAATGCATAATACAGGAGCTCCACCTCGCTCCCCGTCTTCATCTCCAGAAACAACATAAACAGCCATTGGAAGCTGGCATTCAGTGTCGATTTCCTCTTTCTTAGATGAAGCTAAGGATTCCCAGGAGCGGCACATGGCATATGGACCTACCCATGATCCAGCAGCAAGGCCATACATGCTTCCAGCTTGAAGAAGGTTGTGGATAGAGAAAGCAGATGCCTCGGAATCACCAAAAAGGTGTAAGATCTCAACATATTCTTGATCCCAAGGCTGCATAGCCAATGAAACAAGTTATCAAGAATGGACTTACCGACAGTTCATGACACCTAACAATTTAAGTTGTACAAAATTTTAATGGCTGGACCAACAAATAATGAAGTTAAATGAAAAAACCATATGCATTGGAAAAGAGTACAAGATTCATGACGCAAGTCATGACTGCTATCCAATTAGATTAGTTCTCTCACCTTGTGCAAAGGTTTTCTCCATGATCTCCCTAATCGATGAAATAGCAATGCCTGCAAAATTAGAAAACAAAATACTATCAATGTGTAATGAAACATGCCAATCAAAACTTTGTCAGAGGGCAATACCCAAAATCAGTTAATGTTACAGAGAAGCAAAAAGTTCATGCAACAAGACCAAAGAAGTATTGGAAGTAATATGAGAAAGCAAAAAGAAACAACTGACAGCAATTCTGATGTTAAATCTCTTTCATCAATAAAGTTGTCTCCAATGGAATATGAAGAAAAAGAAATATCTCATGTTCAAAAACTTCTATATTACCAATTAACACAAAACAAGCTTCCAGAATCCAAACCTATTTTGTTTGAATCCCTTGATTGGGTTAAAAGTTAAATGTGACAATGAAAGAGCAACGGACCTGAGCAACAAGCATCTGACTGCTCCGAAGCATGCAACCCCAGTTTACATCACTGGTGTATTTTGAATCTCCAATAGCATCAAAACCTGTATAAATGAACATAATGTACCTTATTAGTTCATGCATTAAAGCTATATTTGATATATTTTAGACTACTAAGAAAAAAAACAAACCTTTACGATATGTCATCATAATCCGTGAAGAAAAATCATGTGTGAACGCAGATAATACACTACTAGTCCCTGCATCCCCAGAGCACTCCTCATGTGAAAGTTTATAGCGCAAACCTAGAAGCCAAATATCACTATCTGTGTTTGGTACCCCAGTTTTGCTAGGTCCCAAAACACGCTCATGTATTCTCCTCATTGCACCCCCTGCAACAATTTTCTTCACAGCAAATGTCCAACCATTGTTTCTAGTACAAACTGACCTTTTCTCACAGGTTGATGTGTCGCGGTGGTGTTCAAAGACAGAGAAAGCAGATGCAAAGATGCTTGACCATGACAAAAACTTGGAAGACTTTGTTTCACTAGATACAGAATCTGAACAATCAGATTTTAACAAGTCACTTGGAGTTTCAATTCTAGAATTTGGAGAGCATTTTGAAGCAGCTGCGCCATCAGAAAATCCCTTCATTACCTATCATATACGAGCAAAGATTGATGGAACTGGCTCATAGAGACAACCAATTCTTTGAACAATTTCTGCCAAATAGCATGTGAAGAAAAAATCTCAGCTTTCAGCTAAAACCAAGATAGAAGTAAGAAAGGCAGACAAAAATACAGAAACAAGAACATCTGCTTAAAAATGAAAGATCAAACTATCCTATTGAACCTAATCACATTTAACTTTTCCTTTGAATAACAAAAGAAAACTCCCAGAATTTATTCCAACTTGAGAAAACCAGTAACCCATAATTTTTATAACAAAGGCCACGCAATTCCCAGGAGATGACGAAAAGTTAAAGATTTTAGAATCCTGGTTACAAATTCTAACTAAGGACTTTCCCGGAGTTGGTTGAATCGCAATATTGTTGCTCAATACAAATAATAAGACAACATAACAGGGAGGAACCTTTCCTTAAGTTCACGAAAGCCGTAATAATAAGGAACACAAGTAATCAACACAAAATCGCAATTACGAAATTCGGAGCTAAAAAGAGGTCAAATAATGAGAGAGCACAACAACCGGTCAAGCAATTGAGTGATCCCCAAAAAATATTATAGAGACCTAAATGAAAAAACTAAAAATTTAGCATAAGGGAAATACAAAATATGGAATTAGAGCAGGAAAAGTATACCTGGGTCTGAAAGATTATGATCCAAAACTCTAATAACAGCACCAAACATTCAAAAACACGAATATTGATATAGGCAAAACGAAAGAACAGAGGGTGGAGTTGAGAGAAAAAACATGAGCATATATTACCGGAATGATTTTAAGGATCAAAGAGGCCTTTGGTTTTCGTGTTTGTCGTGATAAGCAATAAGATTACAGCGTGGAGGAGACAGCTATGCACGGACTCAGAAAAACAAAAACAGAAACAAAAGCCACCGGCAGAAGCAAACTCCCTCAACTCTGTCCAACACTTGTATTTGCTTTCGATTTACACAGCCATTCACAACACTCGCAGTAGTATTTAGTATTTACTTTCGTATAAACTTGTTAACTTATGTATGTATGTATATACGTAAAACCTTAAAAGCTTCGTAGTCCTGAAAACCTGCGAATTTCAAATTCTAGGGAATTCAAGAAAAAATATTTATCTTACCGTTCATTCTTATTACTAATTTTATTGTCTTAGGATGTGTACAAAAAAAATTATATAATAAAAGTTTTTAAAAATCTTTTACTGTTAAATATTACAATTATAATTATCTTCTTTTAGAACTATTAGATTCAAGTTTGGAGTATTCCTATGTTTCTAATGTCCAAAATAATTGATAAAGAGACCCCATATGCTATAAGTCAATGCTATGGCTATAGATACACTAGAGATAGAGATAAAAATAAATAATTACATCAAAGTTATTATTTTTTTGTTTAAATAGGTATATAGGAGAAAATATTATATTTAGGCTTATGCATTTGTATCCATTCAATTGACACCTCTTTAAAACCATTCTTCATGTTTTATTGATATTAAAGCATAGGGATAATATATAGGTTAATCACCTACGTATATATATTATCCCTTAAAACTTATGATATAATTTTACTAATGGTCTATATAAGACATCTTTTTTATTAATATTGATAGAGACAATAATTTTATTTATTAAAAAATATATTATATAACATTATATTCTTGAAATTAGAGTCATTTCTCATATTTGTTCGTATAATATAATATTATAATAAAATTTAGAAAAATAATAAAATTTATTTTTTATTTTTATCAAAGAAACTATTTTTATTTAACATTTCACAAAAAGTTTGAATAATTTCTTAGTATTATTTTTAAAAAATATATATTTTTTGACTCTACTAGATTTGAATCCCTAGTAAAGGAAATATCTTAGACATCGCTCTCTGAGCTACAAGTCTATTGATGTATTATTATTATTATTTGTGATAACATTTTGAATCATAATATTGTTAAAACAGTATATATTTACACCTTAAATAAAATATAATAATGATAATAAAATAATGATAAAAATTATTTAATTATAAATCATTGAAAAAGAATTTATATTTTTGGCAAATATATTACACAATTAAAATCATGTAAAAGTGTACTATAACGCCTTCTTAAAAGACATGTTAAACTCCAATTTTCAATAAACTTAATCTACAAGTAATAAGGCACAAAATTCCCAAGTTTATTTATTAAAGTAATATAAAAACTTTAATGATTTATTACAATTAACTTATTAATAAATGCATCTAATTCTAAAAATACTCCAAAATGAAAATCGTAATGCTATATTGTTCAAAGATGAATGTAATAAATTTGAATGTCTTATAACATACCGACCACCTATCGCAATCAATAAGGGAAGGACTAGGATCTTGAGAAGAGTTAACCACTAAAGTCTACCTCCTAAAAAATTTAAATGGCAAGGAATAAATTGTCAACTCAATAAGTATCTAATGTATCCGTCACATCATATATACAATAAACATATAATTTAAACCCCTCTTTTTTTAACATATAAGTTTCGTAATAACGTTTATTAACAATAATACAATTCAGTCAAAATTTTCACCATGCATTTATAGTCATAAGCATTATAGTAACAATATCAACCAATCAATGATACAGTGATATACAACAATTGTAATCATCAACACATCAAGTTTAACCAATCATTCAATTCCATTATAGTATGTAACATTTGTAAGTTTTTTCTAATCATATTTCATTTTCTTAATTCCACATTTGAGGGCCTTGTTTACTTAATATAATTATACTCAATTATTTTTTTATTGTACTCATCATCATACCTTAATCCCAACATAGCATATATCAGCATATCAAACAATACACGATGCCTCTCATTGAGTATCTTGACACCACTTTAGTACTTAACAATATTAGTACAGGATATTTCCTACTACTTGGAATACCTTGACACTTATCTTACATACAAGTACCTATAATTAAACCATAATCTCCAATGTCATGATCGCATGATATACACAATCTTGACTACTGAATATACTCTTCTTAGGCAAGCCACATGTTGTATAACTCATTCTTTACCAATTTTATCACAAGTCATTCCAAACATATATCTCACCATACAACTATCACATAACACCATTTCATCCACATCACTACTTCATCTATATCAACCCATAAAATTAATACCAAAAAATCACAAAATCACATAAACATAATCCAAATAAATTCATCATATGTTCACACACAACTATTCCTCATATCATATCAATCCATCATTAAAATTCAAATAATTACCTAATATTATCGTATATACATATCATAGGCACACTTGTAAGTACATACTAATCACTATTTACTTAAAGTCAAATATCACAAGATTTATGTAACACTAAATTTTATAATACATACTTGACACTCGAACTTATACATAATTTTGCATACATAACCAATTATATATAATAACCTATCGCGATATTCAAGTACATCAAAATATTTATAATATATATTTATTATTCTAGGACATAAACAAACACTCTAATTATCACTTACCGAATATCCGAATTAATTAAAATCAAGCTCCGAGTCCTAACTGCTAATCCTCTACTCTATTACCATGATCTAAATATAATAACTTTATATTAGAAAATTTTTTCTTTAAAATTAAAACATGACAAAATATCATGCCTCATATTTCCTAAATTAATTATTTTATTGAGTAAATATCTTTTTAACCCCCTATATTTTTAAAAATATCCCAGACCCCATATATTTTAACAAAATTATTAAATACCCCCTGAAACTATTATGTGCTGACGTGGTGGGTGTGCTAACGTGGCTATTGGCCGTACTGACGTGGCAAGTGATGTAGCAACTAACGTGACAGTTACTGTACAGGAGAAGTTTGAAAAAAAATAAAAATCACAGGGGGTGTTTGATAAAAATGAAAAACACATGGGAGTTTTTGAAAAAAATGAAAAACACAGGGATTTTTTTGAAAAAAATGAAAACTATTAGGACAAAATTTTCTTAATTAAGAATAATTAAAATTATCATTTCAATTAGATAACTGTGTTCCCTTGGAAGAAGTGTCTTTAATTTTGAGCCATTGTCATTTAAAGGAGACTGGAGGACACTTTGGCCCTATTAGGACTGCATACAAGGTGCTTGAGTGTGGTTTCTATTGGCCTACTCTCTTCAAGGACGCATTTCAATTTGTTAAATCTTGTGACAGTTGTCAAAGGGTTGGTAACATCTCTAGGAGACATGAAATGCCACTTAATAACATTTTGGTGTGTGAAATTTTTGATGTATGGGGTATTGACTTCATGGGTCCATTCCCTTCATCATATTCTAATCAATACATCTTAGTGGCAGTGG
>JAOXYD010000005.1:6754212-6768203 GCA_028565735.1 Pinacopodium congolense | reverse complement strand
AACAGGCTCTCAAACCATCAGTTCTACCATTTTTAGATAGTTGCTATATGATAGAAAACCTATCCCTAATCATGAGGCAACCTAGAATAAGCTCTCTAGATTTAAGATGTGATAACATTAACAGTTAGGGAACAAATAGCCTAAGGCACAATCGCGCAAGCTCAGATTGTGTAACTTAGAGAATTAGAATTCTAAGCTAAGTTGATTAAGTTCACTAACAAATTCAATTAGTTTATTATTACCTATGGAAATCCCTAGGACTATGGCATATCACAAGTTGATTCCTAATAATAGAATTAGACATTAAACCTAAGATGGCCAATCTTAAGAATTAATCTTTAATTCCTATCATTTATGTGCAATTCCAATTCAATCTTTACCTAAATCACAATGCTTAATCAATTCATAATCAATTCTCACAATTATTAAGCGAAACTCTCATTAATATCCTCCAGCCCAAAATTAAACTAGCTAAATGTAATTAAATTAAAAACCAAAAATTAAATTAACACTAAACATAATTATTTAAAAGAAACAAAAGTTGAAAAAATAAAAACAATAAAGGAAAAACACAAATTGACTTTTGAATTAACGCAAGCACACATTACTTAAGCTATTACTTAATTAACTATAACTAAATTAGTTAAAACTTAAACTAACTTTCTAACAAAAATTCTAATAAATACAAATTAAATAAAAACTGAAAATAAATATAGTAAAACCTAATAAATAATTAAGACATAAAGCATAACTAAAATAAAAACATAAAAAGAAATTTAATTCAAATTTGCTAAAGATAAAATTAATATTATAAGCAAATAAATGTTTTAACCTAAGGAAAAGAATAACCTTAACACTAAAATAATATTCATAACAAAGAAAATAAAAATAAAAATAAAAATTCGAACAAGAATCAAGTAAAAATTCAGACAAGAAACTAAACAAAGGAAAACTAAAATGTAAACTATAAAAAAATTTAAAAGAAAAAAAAATAATGACTAGTAGTTAATTCAAATTAAACTCCTAAAGAAGCTGACTCTCGTGTATCTAGCTTCGTCCGTCTCCTATTGATGCATCGTCTCCTAGTGTAGCAGCTCCGAGCTGCCACTCCAACTAAAGCTTCAAGACTCCCAAGACTCCTGAGCTCCAGGCCGCCACTTGTCCCCCCCTCCCTTTTGCCTAGGGATCCCCGCTTAATTCATTCAAAACAACCTACTGCTTCTGTCTTTTCACGTTTGCCCCTTTGTTTTCCTTCTCAGCTGCTAGGCTCTTGGGTCTCTACCTTGGTGGACATCAATTTTCTCCAGTAGGAGCAAGGGAGCCCGCCTGATGCAGCAGCCCATGCGGTCCAGCATCTAGGTGCAGGCTTGGTTGACCCATCCAGGAGTAAGCCCACGCGTAAAGGTCCAACGCCAGCCATGCACGAGTCCACACGTGCAGGAGCGATCCACGAGTCTTGGTCTGCCTCTCCATGGAGGTCCACTCTAGCTTAGGTGGGTCGAGCAGCTAGTGGGTTTGGTGCAAGTCCAGCTACATGGAAAAAGAAATCCTTCATCCTTCATCCAATTTTAATGTTTTTTTTTCAAATGGATATAATATTTGAAGTTTTCTCATATTTCTTTAAATTCTTCATGCTTTGACCAAAAATTTGTGCTAAGGAAATAAACCTATCATTAAACACAATATAACATAAATTGAGTATTCAAATAATAAAATAAGATTAAAATGACATTAAAAAGCATATGAAAATTTAATAAAATTCAATATTATTAAATACCCTCACACTTGAACTATTGCTTGTCCTTAAGCAATGATTTAAATGCTTCACTATAGTAATCTCAAAATAAAGTTGCAAGCTAATTGAGTACAATCAAAAATCGGTTAATGCCTTTAATCAAGTTCGCAAATCCTAATTCTTTCATGACAAAAACTTATGTTATCACATGCATACATGCAAGGTTAGTAGGAAGTAATCTAAATGCATAATATTAAATGTTCAAGCCATCTTGCATAAGCCATCACATGAATATTGTCAAGAATATTTAAAATGAATAAATACAAATGAAACAACCAAATACAAATGAAGAAGCGATACAATAGAAGATTTGAGCAATGCTTGTTTGGTAAGTCATCTAACTTTTTGACGCGAAAGTAAACACTTTGTCGTGAACACCTCCAAGTACTAGGTTAGATCACCATCTCAAATGGTTAAAAACACCACTCATAACTTCAACCTTAAAGAATTTGAGTCGAAGCCAGTGAAGTGAGTATTGCCCTCTACACAACAATACAAGAGAAACAACAATAATTTTTATTCAACAATGGAAACAAAGATAATTGTTTGATCAACAATTCAAACACAACGATGCTTTTTTTCTTTTTTTTCTTTTTCTTTTTTTCTTTCTTTTTTTCTTTTCTTTTCATTCTTCTTCTCATTTGTTTTTTAACAACTATTTCATACATTCCATCCCAAATTCCTATGATAAATCAGATAAAATGTACTTAAACATCGAATATCATATGAATGGATTACTAACACATACAAACACTCAAGAGAAAAAGAAAAACTTAAAGGTCAGAAATCAATCTAGATTCAATCATTGTTCACCAAATTAAAAGCATCAATTTCCTTCAAATACCGCAATTAACTATCAACTAAAATTTGAGATCATATGGAGATATCATACTCAAATTATAACCATAAAACTACAATAATTCAAGTGTATAAGCATTTTCAACCTTGCCCACCCCTACACTTGTAATAGATATTATCTCTAATGTCCTTAAAGCAATGAAAACATAAGCATAAAAGGATAGGAATAAAAGTACTCCCCTGAATTGAAAAGACGAAATGTAGCTTGAAATGAAAGATTGAAGATCGAAAACCAAGATGGCAACTCTAAAGTGAAAGATTACAGCTTCTGTTCTAAATGTCTACAAACAAAACAATCCAAAGAAAACATGTAAAGAAAACAACTAAAAGATAAGATCAACACTAATAAATAAATAAAATAAAGGGATATGGAAGGGGTGCCTCCCATCAAATGCTTATTTTAGGTTATAAGCTTGACCCTTGGCATGTAATGTTGTCCATTGTCAAATGGATACATGAGCCCGATAGGTATCATGCTAAAACTTAGAGATGAGCCTGGAGCAATATCCTTTGAAGTAGGCTCATAATCAATATGATGCCTCATAACTTCTGGGGAGTGGAATTGCATCATCTTGCCATAATATTTCAGTGTCCACTCTCACCTATAGGCATCGCCCTTCTTCCAGGATGACCTCTGTAATGGTAAAATCAATGAGTGTGGAGGCTCATCATCCTGCTTGTCACGATTGAATATCAGTTCGTTTATGCATAACTCCTTCACACATTTAATCAACTTCAACTCCTCTCCTTCCTGATATTCTGGCTTCTCTTACTTGCTCATCTTCTGTTCTTCTTACTCCTCGAGATTCAACCTGTGAGAAAAAGAACTAAAAGGACAGTCAGTAATACTAAATGAAGTAATACTGACTTTAAGAGGTGTAACATCCTCCACATCATCTAAGCACATGTCCATTTCCTCAACAGTCTTCTCTTGCCCTGACTGCTCTCTAACCCCTGGTAATTGATCGCATACCACCTCTCCATGGTCTTCCTCTGGTTGGCTAAGTGTGATGGAAGATGCTTGGACTTCTAAATTTGCAATCACTTCAGCCAATTGGCTTACTTGATCTTCCAAGTCCTTTAAGCCGCTCCTTGTTTCCTGTTGGAAGTGAAGAGTGCTCATAGTCAAACTTTCTACGATCGCCTCTAATGACATCCCATCAGCTTGTGAAGGCGATGTTGGAGTTAGAGGTGCAGGTGAGGCATATGGATGATCTTGATAGCATGGCGGTAGAGAATTGAATTCATGTTGGTGGCTCCCATTTGAAAAATAAGGTTGATCTTCCCACTCTAAATGGTAAGTTGTAGTGTAAGGACCATACTAGTCTTGTTGGAACTCTTACAAACTGCCAAATCCATAAAACTGCTGCTTATCTTGCAAGGAAGGACATATTTCACTAGAATGACTTGATAATGAACAAAAATCACATACCTTAATCGAGATGATATCTATTGCAAGTTGAGCAACTAAAGGTGTAAGCTTTGTTACTTGTTGTTACAACCTCGAGAGAGCAGCAACATCAAAATCATCATCGACATAAGAATTAATGCAAGAAGGATCAGAAAAAAAGGAATGCTGAAAATAAGTCATTACTTCATCAAGCTATGAACTACAAATAAAGAGAGATCAAAGATGATAGATGAATAACAAAAAAAAATGAAAAAGAAAGAAAGACAACACAAGAAATAACAATTAACACAAGCATCAGCTCCCCGACAATGATGCCAAAAATTTGTTGAGCTCGTAGTAAGCTACCAAAGAATAAAATTACCTAACCTACCTAACTAAGTAGCTAGGACAAGTCAGGGTCGATCCCACAGAGAGTTAGAATGAATTGCTATCTCTAATGTTGCCAAAAAGAAAACAAAACCTTTGGAAGAAAAAACATTAAAACTATATACTAAAGATAATTGACGAAACAAAGACTAACAAAGAAGACACAAACAAGAAATAAGAAAGCTGGGTGGAAGATATATCAGGAATTATAGACTTATAATCGTTCCTTGAAATAGATAACTTGCGATTGGTGTAAGATGCTAACCTATAGTTTCAAATAGGCTCTCAAACCCTCAGTTCCGCTATTTTTAGATAGGTCCTACAAGATAGAAAACCTATCCCTAATCACGAGGCAACCTATAATAAACTCTCTAGATTTAATGACGTGATAACATTAACAACTAGGGAACGACTAGCCTAATGGACAATCTCACAAGCTCGGATTGTGTAACTTAGAGAATTAGAATTCTAAGCTAAGTTGATTAAGTTCACTGACAAATTTAATTAGCCTATTCTTACCTATGGAAATCACTAAGACTATTGTGTATCACAAGTTCATTCCTAACAATAGAATTAGACATTAAACCTAAGATGGTCAATCTTTAGAATTAATCTTTAATTCATATCATTTGTGTGGAATTCCAATTCAATCTTTACCTATATCACAATGCTTAATCAATTCATAATCAATTCTTATAATTATTGAGCTAAAATCTCATTAATATCCTCTAACCCAAAATTCAACTAGCTAAACATAATTAAATTAAGAAAAACAAAAATTAAATAAACACTAAACATAATTAATTAAAAGAAAACGGAAGCTAAAAAATAAAAATAATAAAGGAAAAACACAAATTGTTTTTTTAATTAATGCAAACACATATTACTTAAGCTATTACTTAATTAACCAGAACTTAATTAGTCAAAACTTAAACTAACTTTCTAACAAAATTTCTAATAAATATAAATTAAATTAAAACTAAAAATAAATAAATTAAAACCTAGTAAATAATCAAGACATAAAGCATACCTAAAATAAAAACATAAAAAGAAATTTAATTCAAATTTGCTAAAGATAAAATTAATATTATAAGCAAACAAATGTTGTAACTTAAGAAAAATATTAACCTTAACACTAAAATAATATTCAGAACAAAGAAAAAAATACAAATAAAAATTAGGACAAGAATTAAGTAAAAATTCAGACAAGAAACTAAATAAAGGAAAACTATAATGAAAACTATAATTGAATTTAAAAGCAAAAACAAAAGCAATGAACAGCAGTTAATTCAAATTAAACTCCTAAAGAAGCTGACTCTCGTCTATCTAGCTTCGTCCGTCTCCTGTTAATGCATCATCTCCTAGTGTAGCAGCTCCAAGTCGCCACTATAACCAAAGCTTCAAGACTCCCAAGACTCTCGAGCTCCAAGCCGCCACTCATCCCTCGCTTTCTGCCTAAGGATCCCAGCTTAATTCATTCAAAACCCCCATTGCTTCTGTCTTTTTCGCATCTGCCCCTTTTTTTCCTTTTCCACTGCTAGGCTCTTTGGTCTTTATCTTGTTGGACATGGTTTTTCTCCAACAAGAGCAAGGGAGCCCGCCAGATGCAACAGCTCATATGGTCCCATGTCCAGTTGCAAGCTCGATCCACGTGCGTAGGAGCGAGCCTACGCGTGAGGGTTCAACGCCAGCCATGCACGGGTCCACGCATGTAGGAATGATACACGGGTCTTGGTCTGCCTCTCCTTGTGGGTCCACTCTAGCTTAGGCGAGTGCAGCAGCTAGCAGTTTTTTTCTTTTTTCTTCAAATGCATATAATCTTTGAAATTTTCTCAAATTGCTTTAAATTCTTCAATCTTCGACCCAAAATTTATGCTTAAGAAATAACTTGTCATTAAAAACAATATAACACAACTAGAGTATTCAAATAACAAAATAAGATTGAAATGACATTAAAACGCATATGAAAATTTAATAAAATTCAATCTTATCATTCACAACAAAATGTTCACCTTCGCATAAAAAAACTAAAGTGACCTCTTAATTACTCTGCTTATGAATTTAATTAATTAAGTGGTTCATTCACTTTTTTTTTTAATTTTTATTTTAATAGATGTGGAAATTTTGAAAAGATCTTGCATCAAACTCAGTTATTTGCCTTTTACTTGTTAAATTGATTTCTTAATTTAGGTTAACACTTGAAAAAGAATGAATTGAATTAAATGAATTTCCAGATTGACATGACTTATTAATCTTATAACATTTCCATGCATTAAAATCTTTGAAGATCAAGAAAACATTTTCAATAATTGCAGCCTTAAATCTGAATTGATTTTTCCTATATTTATCTTCTATTATAAACCTATATGATGAATTAATTTGCTTTAGGATAAGCAAAAGCTTAAGTGTGGGGGAATTGTTAGGCGTCTAATTAATAGAGTTTTAATGGTTAATTTGTTGAATTATGATCCCTAATTTAATTTTTAATTGTTAAATTGATGTCTTATTATGTTTAATTTGCAAGATGAAGCTTAATAAGGAAGATTGGAGCAAAATCATGAAGAAATTCTCTTAGTTCTGACCATTAACGACCCCTAGCAGGTTGCCATTGATTGAAGAACAGGGGGCCGTTAATGGATGCTATATTTGACTACTAACGGCACCCTCTCAGGGTGCCACTGTAGGGAGGCAGGGCACTATTGATCACCAGAGTCAATAATTTCAACCCCAAATCTAGAAGATTTCAACTCTGGCGTGTCTCTAATTAATTCCCATGTCTCCTAGCACATGTGGGGAGTCTTCAGAGTCTGTATACATCTAAGAACAACATAGAAAACACAAATTAACCTGTAGACTTCAGATCTAACCTTAGTTAAAGAAGCTCTTGCTTCTCTCTTACCTTTTCTTAGATAGTTTAGGCTTCAAACACTTGTAATTCGAGTTTTAGAGTGTATTTGAGTTGCTATTTGTTAGAGATTGAAGCTAAGACATAAATCTAAGTTTCTAAATCATCATAAGGAATTTTCTAACTCAGTTCATTATTTATATTCTCCTGTTTTTCAAATTAATCAAAGTTCATGTTCTTATATGTATATTCTTGAATGTTCTTTGATTTCCTTGCTAGATCTTGTGGAATTTTGGGTTTTGTTGATGTCTATATCAAGTTAAGAAGTTGAAGACTTGTGTATAAGCTTTCTAAATATGTTTTGTAACTTCTAAACTACTTTATTCAATTTATATTTATAGATCTATTAAAGTTTATGGTTTAAGATGCGTTTTTTATATACATTGATGATTATGTGTTCTTAATTCTATTTTCCAGCTTCGAATTTGTGTTTTAATGTTTTAGGAGAGTCTGAATGCATGTGATTAAGTCTGATTTTTTTTATTAAAGCTCTTAAAGTTCTGATTTTGGTTTGATCAACTAAGATTAGAGTGCAAGATAATCTAAGATTCGAGAAATCTACCTAGATTATTGGAAAGATCAATGAACAACATAAATCAATCAATGCATGACAAAAATTTGATTATTTATGAGAGTTAGAAGTCTGAGATTACAATTCTGGAGCTCACCTCCTTGAAATTAAAGCCCATTGGATAGATTTAAAGCATGACCAAACTTTAAACTAAGGTAAATGGAGAGAAGGCATAAGTATCTACCATAGCTTTGTCTTAAATTTGTGAAGGAACTCTAATCTGCCTTTGAATTTGTTTTAAAGCTCATTTAATTCATTAATCACTTATCCAGAGCTGGATTCCACAAGTTTATAATTTTCAATAATTTTATAATTCAAAATTGCAAAGGTTTGAAGCATAATTAGGATAGTTCATTAATTTAATCTTTTCGTCTTTTAATCAATTAAATTAGAATTTCCTAGATAATTTTAATCTAATTAATCTAATATTTAATGTTTAAACTACCCTATATTTTTCCCCATGGGTTTGACACTCTAAGTCTGAAAATTAGTCCACTTTATTACTTGTTCGATAGGTACACTAGCCTTTCGTCACGTTGGTTTTTGCTTAATTTCATTTTGGTTTTCAAAGTAAAATCTATTTAAAGAATTCCCATTTTTAATCATTCAATGAACGAACAACATTACTCCATGAAAAATTAGAATGGTTCCTGTTGCGTTGGTTAGGTGACTTTAAAATTGACAGTTGTTCGAAATGATTTTTACTTTTAAACCGACGTTCTTTTATGTCAGGGTACCTATATTATTCAGATACTGCTGAGTTCTTTGTCAGGTTTATACGAACTAGTTTCAACAAATTGAACTGCACTCTGAATCTCTTCTACTGGAGTTCAGGAATTCTGAATTAGAATACCATGGTTTGGTTTTGAACCAAAAATCAGTTGAAATGCTACATGGTGCTGATCACACTTTCAATGGACACGAACGGTTCAAGCTTTCAGCTCAGGATGGATGACCCCGAGGTGCCTGCAGACTGTAAATGCCCTCAAAGGTGAGGGTTGTAGATTAGACTCAAGATTTTTGCTGCAATCTAAATCATAACAAATGAGTACTTCTCTTTCTTTCTTTCTTTAAGAAAGTAAACCTCGGATCAGACATGGAATCAGGTGATATGTGACCCACCTTCCCAACCTTTCTGAAATTTTCCAACTAGGTTTATGAAAAGAAAGGCGTCAAGTGGGTGAATTGTCACATATAAATGTCTGAAGTACGTGATCAAGATGACAGTATATGAAGCAATATTAAACAAATGTTGATCAGCAGTAATATATGATCACAGCGGATGCTGATCCTCCAGAGATGCACATCCTAGTATAGAGCCGCAAGCTGAGCCATACATGGGCTTAGTTTCTCTCCATTTTATAGGTTTAATAACAGGATTACAGACTCTAACTAAACCCAATCTCACTATGTCAAACCTACCAGCTCCTGCTTCTTCCCACTTCAGAACCTTTCCACCTAAAATATATAACTCACCCCTTAGAGCAGCAAACCCATAACTGAAGGCCTCCAATACCCTTCTGTGATCAGGAAGAACAACTGAAGGAACTGAACCAACAGTGTACCATTCTCCTCCTTCATGGTCCCTTGTTTTAATCAAGCTTTCACCCCAGTCAACAACGGTATAAACTCGATCATCACCCATCACCTGAACGGCAAATTGCATTGCTCTGGAGAAGGGCCAGATGTCTTCCACTATGCACCACGCTTTACTACATGGATCGAAAACCTGGGATGTGTTCATATCTGACAGGCCTACCTGATCACTCAAAACATGAAGTTTCCCCTTGTAGGCAAAGCCTATGCAGTCCATCTGTGGGTTGAGCATTGGAGGCAAGTCCTCCCATCTGCAATGTTACACAGTAATAATCATTCCAAACGAATTTCCAGAGCAAAGGACAGACATCGGGACTTAAGTAGATCATTTAAATGAAACCATAAACTGCTTGTATGTGCCCAGATCAACTTGAAATCCAGATAAGAGAAAGAAAAGGGAATCAATTACATCAGAAAAGTACTGAATTCTAGCAATGCATTAAGTGATCAAGTAACTTGGGAAGGTAACAAAACAAGTATGATGATCGAATGAGGATTCAGAATATAACTTGGGAAGGTGACAAAACAATTATGATGATCAAATGAGGATTCAGAATATCTCATATTGATCAATCAAAGTGATTCAACCATTAAAAACTAGAAGAAAGATCAATTCTTTGTTACAAAAACCATTTTAATAATTGACCAAAGATCCTACGTCTATGTCAATTTAAAAGAAAAAGATCAGAAAGTGTGAAGGCAGTTCTAGATCTGCTACAAAGGATGTAGTTAATAGAGAAGCAGCAGGAGATTAGGTGCAAAATGAAATCTCAATTTGTTGTGAACACCATTTCAGCAAATTGTGGCTCTAAGTTCGACTAGGGATCTGTGTTAAAACAATATAAAACCTTCAGCGGACAATCACAATAACATGGTACAACACAATCCAGATGATATAAAAATCAGCAAGGCCAATTCCATGAAGGCAAGTAATATGTGTAAGTGTTCATATGGAAAAGTTTTCTGTGAAAACTTTATTCCAGCTTCATTATGCTTAAAGTTCAAAAGCAATCGACACTCTAGATGCCGTAATTTGAATAACGTCTAATATCAATTGTCAGTATGTAAAACTTATGTAAATGAGAACAAATATTCTTTGAATAATGAGAGTAGAATTCAACATTTCAAAGATTAGGGTTTTTTGTCAAGAACAAGTTTGACAAAGAACTGTTAAAAAGAAAAAGGAGAAAAAGAGGATGGCCAGCTGCTGAGGACATTAAACCAAACAGTAAAAGAAACCATTTTGAATGAAATCTACATATCTTCTAAAGCACAAAGTTAAATCCTTTAAGTCTCTAGCTATGGTTATACACAAGAAGAAATTTGAGTAACTAAGCAAAATGTGGGGATTTTCAAGACATTTAGAGTAGGAACTGTGGCTGTCCGAATAAACATACGTGTCAGTTAGTGGATCATAAACTTCAGCAAGGGCAAGCCCTCGATTGCAAGATAGGTTGCGGCCACCAGCAACATAAACCTTCCCAGAAATGACACTGCAAGCAAAGTGTGAACGAGCAGTTCGCATGCTTTCCATCTTACTCCACTGTTTCTTAAATGGATCAAACTGAAGGACATGATTAGTTATTGAAGGCCTTTGATGGAGAAGAGATGAATTATGTTGTGCAGAGGAACCACCAATCACTAGGAGGCGATTGCTAACACAAGCACAAGCAAAACCAAAATGCTGCTGCTGGTTATCATAATCCCCTGAAATATTTGGCAGGGGATGCCACTTATCAGCTTCAGGATCATAAGCAATCCACTGGTTGTTAGATTCTTCTGTAAGAACAAACAGCCAATTCCCACACCATCCTTCTTTAGCTTTCAAGTTCGCATATTCTGAGCTGCGGATTATATCTCTCCATTTCTTGGAAACAGTTTCAATCAGTCCATGGTATCCATGAGACACCATTGCCAAGCACCGTAAAGCCAGATCATCTGGCAACCCCTGAATGATGGATTGATGCCCAGGTTCCCTAAAATTAAATAAATCTAAATCAAAGGAATAAACAAATTGGTGCCCTATGCAGCTCTCCTATGAATTAATAAATTAAAAAAGGAACCTTCTTGAGATAAGGTAGGCATCAAGAAGAAAACAATCAAATATGAAGTTATAAGGTGGATTCTATACAAATATGGTCAAATACATCGAAGTTATCAACAAAGAGAAAGCCTTAACTTTCTCAATGTACTCAGAGAATGTACTTTACTTTTTATTCTCAACATTGTAGAGAATTGCTTCCCAATAGTATTCCAAAAACCATAAAATTCAGATAAGAAGACAATAAAACAACGACCAAACTAAAACAGGAGATACCCAAATATCACCATGATGAGTTAAAGCCAAAATAGAGTGTCCTGCGTTTAGCTTCGGTAAAAACTTTGCCCCTTCAACTTAGATGTCCTACATATCCAAGGCAAAGAACTATGTTTTGGATTAACAACCTTAAAAAAAAAAACGGTGCTTTGGAAATGAAAACGCAAAATTCCTTGAAACTGAACCAAACTCGACTTTCTTAAAACAAACATGATAATTAGAGACCCTATATATCATATCACTCACATGGATCAATGCTGTCCGTGAATCTGAATCCAAATACGATCACGGGCCTGTAGAAATCAAAATTACGTTATGCGTAATCAAAACAAAATACCTAAGGGAATAGAGGAAAAGAGATGAAGAGAATAACAACTAGAAATGGATTATCATATAGTAAATCATAGCGACAAGAAACAATACTTACGCGGCATATCTGAAGTGGGTTTATCCCTTTTTAGCTTTTAGAGATCGCCATCTCCTCTCATTTATGGCTCCAATACAAGCTTAGCCTACTAGCAGCAGGTAACCGTCAAAGCCATTATAAGTGTTCCGAAACGATGGGGGTCATTTGTACTTTTCAATTGTTAAAGTGTTAAACGAAACGGTGAATGTCGTTTTGGTTAAAGGTGGAAATTCCGGTGGTTATCTTGTCCATGATTACTTTCGTTTTAATTTTTGATTTTTAAATAAAAAAATATTAATATAATATAAAATTAATATAATAATAATAATAATTAATATAAAAATACAATAACGACAATATAAAATTACAAATTACAATTTAATTTATTATTTAATTAATTTTAATTTTTAATTTTTAATTTTTTTAAAATATAAAAATTAAAAATATATATTAATATAATATAAAAAATTTATTAAAAATATAAAAATAAAACGATAATAAAAATAATAATTATAATTGACAATTCAATTAAGATTTTTTTTCAATTTATTTACTTTATTTTTCAAAAAACAAAAAACACGAGTCAGGGTTTGTCCTCTCACAAAAACTGCTCCTGTTTCCCTTTGAGACCATTGAAGGAGAAGAAGAGTTCGAAGAGAACAGTGAAAGAGAAGCGAAAAGCAAGATAATGTTTTTCCATATAATATTAGAGAGGAACATGCAACTGCATCCTCGATACTTTGGTCGCAATCTCCGAGAGAATCTAGCCACTAAACTGATGAAAGATGTCGAGGGCACTTGCAGGTTCACCTCCTCCTTCTTCTTCTGTTCTTTAATCAGACCCACGATTCCTTTTGTTCCTATTTATCTGGTGAATTTCTTTAACTGGCAATCTGCTTCTGTTTAAAGTCACTGATTTGTTCTTGAATTTCAATCTGATTGTATAAGAAATAATTATGTGACTGATTGTTTGGGATGACTGATTGTTAATAGATGAAATAGCTACCAGAGAACAGTTGAGGGTCTTTGAGCCCTTATGCTCATTCATTGTGTAGGCCTGAGAGGGGGAAGGAAAATAAACTCCATTGGATGTTAGTTCTAATTCTTGAAGCAACATGAGATGTGAGTTGATAGGAATTGCCTTGCCTAGAGGAAACTTTGTTGCCTATCCTATTTATTTTGGTGAACATTTTGCAGTGAATTGGAATCTAAGAAGCCCGCATCTGCTAGAAAAGGAAAGAATACTGTTTACATTGTAAATACCTTGAAAGGAATGCTTTTGAACAATGTTAATTGTCATTGGATTAGTAAACCAATTCAGAGATCAGTCTTTCTGATGGTTGAAACTGAAATCTTTCTTTCTGTGCTGAATGACAAGACCACTTTTTTTTATTTGGGGGTTAGAAATTATGCCCTTTTTGTTATTCAGGGCCACCTATTTGCAATATAGCATGAGTTTTAGATTCATGATGTTGGAAATCCAGATCAAAGTTTCAGCATTCCTTAAACTGCTAGATAATTGGTAATTCTTTAACCAGTAACAATTAGTCTAGGAGTGACCAACTAAAAAGTTCTTTAGATATTTGCAGTGGAAGACATGGGTTTGTTGTGGCAATAACAGGTATAGAGAACATTGGAAAAGGATTAATACGAGATGGGACAGGATTTGTGACATTTCCTGTGAAGTACCAGTGTGTTGTATTCAGACCATTTAAAGGAGAGATACTGGAAGCTGTTGTTACCATGGTGAACAAGGTGTGCATCCC
>JAOXYD010000005.1:6726292-6736608 GCA_028565735.1 Pinacopodium congolense | reverse complement strand
GACTCTTGAGTACAGTTTTCCAGAAACTCATGTATAGTTGTTAGGGCCTATAATGAATTGAATGACTGCTCCTCATAAATTCAAAATTACATCCTGATTATGTTGGGGTTATTTCTTTTTCATATTAGTATATGAGCAGACACACGTGTGGGAAAGAACATACTTGGTTTACAATTTCAAGCTGCAGTCTTCTTTGTCCTGTATGTGGCCCCTCCTCAAGCCAAAGAAACTTGCTGGAAATTGTTAATTTTGTTACAGAAATTTGAAAATGGAAATTGTTATTTATACTGAAATATCTAGGATGGACTTCTTCTTCTTCTTCTTCTTCTTCTTCTTCTTCTTTAAATCTTATCCATAAAAAAATTTGGCATGTAGTTGCATGCATTGTACAATGCTGACTCGTATTGAGTCAGTATCTTTAAATTATCACTTATTTGGCAATCAAATATCAAAGAATTGCCTTTTCATGCATTTACATCATATTCTAGGCTTTTCATCTCTGCTTTCATGTAGGTATGGCAAGATTAATTGAAAATTACATTTTCCAGTCATAGATGGAACATAAATGATATTTGCACACAGAACTATCTCAGTGATTAGGCTGAATACTAGTATGACTTGCCTGAATTTTGAGCAACATTTATGGTCTGCAACTTGTCCCAGCATTCTTTCTTTGATCCTTGGGGAGTGGGGAGGGGGTGGTGCAGCTGTTCTCAAAATTGAGAAATAATTTGCACTCAATATTTTGGGACAGTGTTGACTGTTAGTGATCTTTTAAATTATCTAATTATTTTGCATTCTGTTTTTCTTTGAAGTTTTTTTCAGCCAAGTTATTCATTTTCAAATTTAGAAAATGTACCATGGTGATTATTGCCAACCAAAGTGAATGACAATGGAAACTGTATGCGTATTGCAGGCCACAACCTGATGCTTACGATCAAGCTGCTTCCAACTTAGTTGCTGGTAGTAACCTTGAGCAGACTATACAGCAAATAATGGATATGGGCGGTGGAAACTGGGATAAAGAAACAGTGATTCGTGCACTTAGAGCTGCATATAACAACCCAGAGAGAGCAGTGGATTATTTATACTCTGTAAGACTGAGGATTTATTCTTCTATAGTCTCTACTTGATTGACTACTAATGTCATTCTACCTTCAGGGCATTCCAGAAACAGCAGAAGTTCATGTTCCTGTGGCTCAGATTCCTGCTGGTCAGGCAAATGAAACAGGTGCAGCTTCTGCTGCACCTGTATCAGGAGCTCCTAATGCATCTCCCTTTAATATGTTTCCTCAGGTAAAGTTTCATAATTCAGATATTCAACATGTATCTCTATATTCTGAATCTTACAGTTTCCATATGAACTTTATACCAGGAGACACTTCCTGCTACTGGAGCTGCTGCTGGTGGCGGCGGCCTTGGTTCCCTTGATTTCCTTAGAAATAATCAACAGGTGCGTGTCTAAGTCAATTATATAGAAGAGTATCCAATAAGTAATAGGCTAAATAAGAGGGGGAGTAAGACTTTGGCAAAGCTTGAGTTTGTGTGTGTGTTCACATCTCAGTTTGTAAGTCTGCATATGTGTCAAAATGTTGTCTATGATACTGATATGTCATTTGATGTTATCTGCTGGTATCCTTCGCATGGCCTTCTTGAGTAATAATGTCAAATGCTCAGTGGTTTATATTATGACGCAAAGCCATTCTTTGTTGCATTTTAGTTCCAAGCATTACGGTCAATGGTACAAGCAAATCCACAAATTTTACAGGTAATATCCTAGTCCCTTTTATCCTTGTCTATCTTAGGGTGAAATTGTTTATCTTAAAATGTAGTTTGCTTTTTTTATAGCCAATGCTTCAGGAACTTGGAAAGCAAAACCCCCAACTTTTAAGAATGATTCAAGAGCATCATGCAGAATTTCTTCAGTTGATAAATGAGCCCCTTGAAGGTTCTGAGGGGTGAGTAAGTCTTTTCTTTTTCATTGGGCATAAATCTGATTTGGTTTAAATATTTTAAGTTGTGATTTAAAATAAGCATACTTTCAGAACAGATAGCTTTAGTCTTTCCTGTAAGGGCGTAGTCAAAGCAGGATGACAAGTTTTATAGCTATTGCTTCTGTAAACCAAGATACTATGGCCTTAATGTGTACTGATCCATTTTTTCCTACATTTACTTTTCAGGGATATATTTGACCAGGCTGAGCAGGACATGCCACATGCTGTCAACGTGACGCCAGCTGAACAAGAGGCTATTGGACGGGTTTGTTTGCCCTATCCCTTTTCAATTGACTTTTTTGCTTGGCTGTTATTATTAGATAATTGTTATTGGCTTGTTTCTTTGATTATTCTTAAATAATTGTTCTCCTTTGTTGAGTTTTTGACCACTTATGTTTGTACGTCTATAGTTGGAGGCAATGGGGTTTGACAGAGCCCAGGTTATTGAGGCATTTTTAGCATGCGATCGCAACGAGGAATTGGCAGCTAATTACCTACTGGAAAATGCTGGTGATTTTGATGATTGAGTGACCAACTATACTGCTTTGGATTCATGGTTTTGGTTTCACAAAAGGATTGACAGCTTGGGTAGTGTTTTCTTTACATTGTAAACTCTTAATCATGAATCCTGGAACTTGATTTTGCTTACTTATTATAGAAGGGGATTTGATATAGATTCATAAAACTTCTCCCACAACCATATAATGATCTTCGGAAATTGATCCAAGTTCTGGACTGATGCTTTCATATGCTTTTGTATTGATCCAATTTCAACCGCAGCAAAATCTGAATAGCCAAAGGCAAAACTCAAAAAGCTACTGCGTTGCTGAACACATATAAGGTTCAAATGTCAGGTACGAAGTACCGTTTTAAGTGCTTATGTCGTTCGGTTCAATGCATACGTGAAGCAGTTGATCTTCAACTGCTAATGAGGATCTATAGAAGAGGAGAGTAAAAAGAGGTTAATGAGAAGCATGGCCGGTGTAAAGGTAGTTTGGGGTCTGGAAATTTAGCGTGGCTTCCCAGACAAAAACAGGCTAATGCAATCCTTAACTAGTCAGCACACTTGCGAGTTGCGTAAAAAGAAGAGAAACAAATTATGCCAGATACCATTTTCTGAAAGACTTGATATATTAATTTGCTTGTTTTATGCTTTGTTGGGTGTTGTTTCTTTCCTCTTGCTGCCTCTCACCCGCATCCTCTGTTGATTTCACATTAAACGCCACAATGGAACCAAAAAAAAAAAAAAAACTTAAGCCATTAGATTTCATTTGTAAATGGTAAATGGATAGAGACGTGAAGGAGGGGAGCCAAGATGTGTTCAAACAAGTTCTTACACGCACGTTGGAAGTCTAATATGACATGTTCTACACGTTCGGATCATAGACATTTTTTCACAAGGTAGAAGTTGCTTCCAAGCAGGCAAAGTGTCATATAACATGTTTTACAGCTTCGGATCATAGACATTTTTCACAAAGTAAAGCAAGTAGAAGTTGCTTGCAAGCAGGCACACGGTAACTTCAACATCAAGGAGCACTGAAGTTGACTCAGAACTCCCTGTCAGGGAACAGAATAGGAGCAACTAGAGACCAGATATAGAGACCTGCTGTTGCCCACAAAGTGACCATGCGGACCCACACAGAGGGCCAACCAACATCAACCAACCTTCCACTCTCTCCAACAGAGGTTGACCATCCAGTCAAAAGCATTGCCGAATACATGCTAGCAAGAGAGAAGATGAGATGGAAGAAGGAATAAGAATATGTGACGGGCTTGGAGTTCTTTTTTTCTTCTTCATGCTCCTCAGCTTTGCTGTCCATAGGCAATAAAGGCTTTGCTGCACCTTGCCCAGGGATGGAAATTTTAGATTCTTTTCATAGAAACAAAAATTTGTGCATATAATCTGCCAGGGATAATCTGATTGTAGACGCTGAAAATACAAGGTCTATATGCAATTTGAAAGAAAATGTCACATAAACTTATGTTGCTTTTAGAACAAGTTAAACACTATTCCCTTTTTTCATTCATTGATAACAGCTGAACAGATAACATCAAGTGGACCTAGATTCAGAAGGTTCCAATCTAGCTGAACACCAGAGAAAGATAATCAATAACAATATTAATAAATATAACCTCATCAGGAAATGAGGATACTCTAGGCATCTCATCAGTTATGCATTAACTGTTCAACCAAACTCTACCATGCATGGAAAACCCCAGCTTCAGCAGGGTGCTTGGGAAAAGGATTAAACATTATCAAGGATTACCTGCACGAGGTGAACTTGGTGGGGAGAGCAACGCAGTGGATGATCCAGCACGGACAGCAGAATAAACAACTGATAGAACAGTGGTTATGAGACCAAGGGCAAGGGTGCTGGTAGAGACAGCTCTCGAATGCCGATGGAGACCATTACATTCGTAATCCCTTGGTTCACTAGCAAGTCCACTATAGCATAGATACGCACAATACAAGGATACAACGGAAGCTGGCAGAACACTACCATTAACCTGATTTCGACAAAGGTTACATGTTAAAATAAGAAAGAACCCCAGGGGAAGTGTGCCCTCTGACCATCCATAATATAAATGCACTAGTAACACTAATAAAGTGTGATGTGCTGCACTCCTTATCCAGGTGTGCGTGGATAACTAACCAAGTTTCATCAGCAACACTGATTTGATTATTACTAAGAACCATGTTACATAATCTTGTAGCAAAAGAGTAACTTTGCGTAAAATGAAACTAGAGCAAATCATCAGCCATTCTACCATGTGTAAAATCAAAATAGAGCAAATCATTAGCCATTCTACCATACAAAAAGCTTACCCTGTTCATATATTTTCACATGCTCAAAATTCTAGACAGTATAGGCAAACACCGTCAACCTCAGTCTTTTTGTTGAATGTAAGTCTACCCAAGCTAATGTTCTTTGAATATTGTAAGTCTACCCAACTTAACGTTCTTTGACTATTGTAAATATTTACATCTGCTGTTTTACTTAATAATTAACTATACATCAATTATCCTGTTAGCAACTACAATACAGGATGTGTGATCTTACCAAATATCTAAACCATTTTATGGGACTTCATGAAACATCTTTCATGTGATTCAACAATCTTTCTGACCTCTTATTTTTTTATGTTCTTTTCATTTCTCTCCTTTTTTTTATATACGTCAGAATAAAATCCAAAAAAGAAAAAGGGGTGCATCCTATGTTGCATACATAGAAATGCATGATGTCTGTGGTCGTCCACAAATTAATCTCTCAAGGTAGAATACAATAAGGGACCATTCTAACCTACTGGCATCAAGTGCATCTTCTACATATGTAGTGGTGACAAGAAACAGAGTAATAAAATAAGAAGAATAACAGGAACTTACTGCAGGGTGCAGTGCAACAGCAGAAAAAACAAACACCAGACTCAGAGTCATGACAATAAAGAAGGTGTTTAAGCCACAGTCATGTCCTCCTGGTGCGAACCAGTGGATGAGAAGTCCACCGAAGACAAATGTTGCCACGTAACATACCAGTGATACAACAAATAGAGCAATGTACCTGTATAAATGAAATCCAAAAGAAATGCAGATAAGATCTAGTTGAAGCATGTCAAAATGCAATGGTAAGAAGTTAAGCTATGAAGATAAAGTAAAGGATAAACTAACCAGAACTGCTCATCATATCCAACCCATTTGTCATTCCATCCATGAACAAAATCCAACAAAAGGACAACTTGAACAAGAAGAAACAGCCCTGAGCCAAATTTGGATATTGACTCTGCAAGCACGAATTCAATTGTAAGCCCCAGTCAAACTACATAAACTTATCACGTCCAGCGGAACTAAGCAATGAATCTCAAACTAATTCACCACAAATATACGCATACTGCCATAATATCCCCAACAAGAGTGTAAGACATCCCAACAAAATGTCCTGCCAGCCTGCTCAGTTGACCAGGTCAACTAAAACCAAAATATCCAAAATCTTAAACCCAAAACAGTAGACAAACAAATGTTAGACAATGTAATATCAGTTAGTTGAAAGACACGGTCAGGAAACTCAGGCCCACATAGGACCATAATTCCTTGAAATCTACAAAGGCAACTTGAAACAATCAAATTGTCCCCGATGAGCTGATTTTATTTCCCCTATGTTAGACTAGTATTATCCTCAACCATCCTAAAATGCTCCTAGAAAACAAATTGATAAAGGAACAAGCTCGAAACTGCTGCACAGCGCAGCAGAGCACCTATCTCAATTTGCATCAAAACTTACTATAATGCAACTAATAACCACTAACACTATAATACCATCTACCCTTCTCACAATTTTAAAGGATTTGCAAGTGAAACTTATTACCATAGAAGCTGACGATCTCATTTGGAAGAAAAAACGTAAATATAACCAAAAGGAACCAGCAAATAACTTTGGCCATCCATCCACCATGATGCAAACCATCACGAGGATCCTTTTGGTTCCTCACACCAACCATTATAGTCGCCAGAATAGTAAAGAACAAAAAGTTCCCCAAACTAACACGCAGAACCGCATCGGTCTCAAACCACTCCCTATCAGGGGTCTTATGAAAATGATTAATCCCTGGAAAAAAATAAAAATTTTCACTTATCATCCTCCTAATTACGTCACAGACAAATAACAAACCCAAACCTTGTCGTGCGTGACTTACACGGAAGCTTCTCCATGAGAGGAGCAGCGACCTCGCGAAGAATCCACGAGACGATTAAAGAGAGCGCAAAAAGGCCACAGTATGCGATCCTCGCCGACCGTCGGCTAATCCCCGACACAACGGTCCGGCAAGCATCGCACGCACACGCCGCACAGCATGACGCCAGGCAGGAAGCAGCCCACATCTTACGCAAAGATTTTTCAACTCTGGAGACGAAACATTAAAATCAGTATCATTACCATCACCATCAGAATCATCACGATGATCAATGAAGTTCATGAACGACGATCAACATCAGAACTAAAACCCTAAATTAAGAAGTTTCCACAATCATAATCCAGAAGATTCCAAAAGGATGAAACTGAATTGTGCGTACCAGTGAGAGAATCGGAGAGAGAACGAAGGAAGCTGCTAGAGGATTTTTCCTTATCACCGATTCACGATTTCAGATTGTATTGTAACAAACAAGAACACCATTCCTTTGCTGATTTGACTTCTCCGTTTTCGGACATTTGATTCTCTATGGTAGTACATATCTACTGCTCTTGCAATTATTAGATCTTAACCGTTCATCTTGAAGTTTTGCTTCGTGTACGCTCTCTCGTTTTACCTAATTTACTGAAGGAAAAAACTAAAGGCTTCCCAGTCATATTATATTATATATATAATATATATAATGTTATATTATAGTATAATAATAATATTTTATTATATATTCAGTCCCTTAAAAGAATTAACATGTTACACTATCTCTGCAGTAGCTTTCTGTCAACTGGGAAAGTTACGTTTCATGTAGGTAGAAAATCTTACTCAAAATTAGACATATTATGGTATTGTTGGCTTTTTTTTTAGAAATCTAAATTATTTTCAATATTTTAAAAATTAAATTAGCAAGACGAAAAGATAAAGATTTAAGTTTTGAATTAGTATTATATTGTTACAAAATTAATATAGAACTAATCAGTAAACTAAAATAATATTTGAATATTTTTAAAAAATAATAGACTAGCTTTATTATTCAATTAATTGATTCATATTGATTCGATCAGTTTTATCATGTAATTGACAAGTTTTATTATTTAACAAACGAGTTTTACTATTTAACCAATTGATTTTCTATTGAATTTACTAATTTTACTGTTTATATATATAAACTGATTTATTGATCGATTTTTAATTAAATTAGTTCAATTTAATTTTGAAAATAGTAGTTTACATACTAAGAGTGACAATTGTGCAGATTTTGAATATCTTTGATCTAAGATATAATAGCTAAATTTATCACATAACTCATATAATATATTAATTTTCTTTTTAATATTTATTTTTAATGACTTATATAATGAAGGTAATTCTTATGTAAATGAAATTCTTAGATATAAAAATATAATAGTTAAATTTACTGCATTTTTCATCTAATATATCTTTTTTTATCTCTTTAATGATTTGTATAGTGAAAATAACCCATGTTTAGATCATAAAGATCTTAAATATAAGATATAGTGCTTCTTTGAATGGGCTTTTGGAAGGTCAATAAGCTTTTTTCTTCACTATAAAAATTTTTTTTAAATAGGTATTCGGTTGTAGAATTAAAAAAAATACTTCTTTAATAGATATAACTTTTTTTGTAGTTAAAATACAACTTTTTAAGAAACTCAAATTTGCAACCTCTAAAAAAAACCTATGAAATGACTTTTTTAGGTAGATGTTTCAAATCAATTAATAAGCTTATTTTTTAGTCCCTTTTACTCTTATGTTTTTAACATATGCCCGTAATACCTACATACTTATATATTCCCATAATAAATTATGCATTTAATATAATAATACATGGAAACTTATTGCAAATCTTCTTGCATTGTAATAAAATGCATAATTTATTATGTATTTAACTATTTACTCAACTTGAATATTTATTTTGGGATTTATATTATAAAATATTATTTAGCTATTTGTATATATTTTAATATTAATTTTACTTATGTTATAATCCATATAAAAGATTTGATTAGATATATTTTTATTTATATTTCATATGGTTTAAAATTATATAATAATTAATATATTGTGCTTTTCATATTGTTTAATATAATTTAAATAATTTTTATATACATAAATAATTTTATTACAAAATAAAATATAATTAAAATCAAAACCACATTTTATTTTTATGTTGCCAAACAATCTACTATATCAAACTCTTTAAAAAAAACTCTTTTTTAAATGACAGCCAAATAGTTAATTAGCTTTTTAGAAAAACTTTTCTAAAAAAAGATCTATAGAAAAAAGCTCTACTAACAAAAGCTCTACTGGTATAAATCCATCCAAACAGGTACATAGTAGTTAAATATACAATTTATGAATGATTTTCTTAACTATCTCTTTTTAAGATTTAATTATTTATGCAAGTTTTTAGTACTTTAACTACCATTTTGTTCTTGGCCTAGAAACAAAATGATAAGGGGAGCTTACTGATATAAAGGTCTTCTTGGAATTCGAACTTTCACTGAAGTCTAGCGCCAACATCTTTGCACGACAATCCTTATTAGGTTCGCTTAAGCAAGATTCAACTTTTAACGACCCTCGTAATGTTTCACTCACACATTAGAAGTAAGAATGCAATCAAGCAAATAAGAAAACAAAGTAGTTAAATAATCAACACGAGAGATACGGTAAAACCACTAACCTTTATATTACTTTCCCTTAAAAGAATACAAAGAACCTCTCTCTGATTAAATGAGTAAAAAGAGGCTCGAATAAGCTATATATAGGCCATTTGGCTTGAAAACCAAGTTACAATCCAAACCCTAACTGAGCTACACTTCATAAGATCGTGCTAAGATCACGTTGTATCTCTATCAGGATTATATCACGTGGCCAATTAGATGACACCTCATCTGAATAGGACTCTAACTAATAAGATAGTATTACAATATAATACAACTAGATAGGAGTTTACATTTGACTAGGACACTACATCCTTATCCTCGAAGATCTTTGCAATCTTTAGGTGTTCAGTCTCATTGCAACTCTATCTGTCGCCACATCATCCAAGATCTCCCAATGATCTCTATCCATTGATGATGCTAAGTGATCTTTACCAAAGCCCACATATCACACTGGCTCGATCCAATGCTTACCCACAATAAGTCCGTTAGTCATGATTCGTTCATCCGAGCGTAAGATAGGTCAATCTCTGCAAGGTTTGAGACTCTATCAAAATTTGCACCAACTCTGATCCCACTCGCCCACGTTTGCCTTAGTATTTTCGCATGCCTCCCTCATACGTGCAATTTAGCTAACCTTTCTCCTAAGGCACTTTTAGAAGGTCATTGAGAAGTGTTCTGAAGTTTAAGGGTCTAACAAACCACCCCTACTAGATGGATTCAATGCCCTCGTTGAATTAGTCTGAAGGTAGGCATTCACCTAATCCTTGAATTGCCATAAGATCGTATCTTTCTCCCATGTAGCTTCCGTGATAGGATTACCTTTCCACTGAATCAAGAACTCGGTCCTTCAATTCTTCTTGTGTTGGCCCATTGTTTAATGATATAGGATTTTCTCAATTTGATCCTCGAACTGTTTCCTCACAATTGGTAAAGTTCGCTTCACCTAACTCGAATCTAATGCATC
>JAOXYD010000005.1:6679454-6705565 GCA_028565735.1 Pinacopodium congolense | reverse complement strand
ATTAATTAATTAGAGTTAATTATCTCATTGAAATGGTTATTTTAATTATTCTTAATTATAAAAATTTTATCTTAATAGTTTTCATTTTTTTAAAAAACTATTGTATTTTTAATTTTTTTTAGAAATCCCCTATATTTTTCATTTTTATCAAATGCCCCCTGTATTTTTCATTTTTATCAAATACTCCTTGTACAGTAAATGCCACATCATTTACCATGTCACTCGCCTCGTCAACACATCTACCCAGTCACCACTGCCATGTTATCACGATCAACCCACCACATTAGCAAAATCAACTCGCCACGTCAATGCCCCGGCACGTCAGCCATAAATATTTTCAAAGGGTATTTGATAATTTTGTTAAAATTCAAGGGGGTATGGGATATTTTTAAAAACATAAAGGGTGCTTGATAAATCATGAAAATACAGGGGGGTCTTTTGATATATACTTAAAATTTTACTTTGAATGATGATTAAGAAAAGGTTTAGGTGAAGGTTTTTTTTTTGGATAATTCAGTAGATTTATAAATAAAGATATTTACAAGAAAGGGTTCAAACAAAGCAAACTATCTAGAAAGAGCTAGACAAAACATGGACTGGACTAAAGTTAGAAGTTACACAAAGTTAGAAACAACAGACTCAAGAGCTAGAACCAGAAGACTCAAGTTAAAACCCCAACCAAAACAGGCAGGTGGACAAAGAGGAAATAGAGTCTGTAGTAAAACTAAACGCCAAGTAGAAAAATACAAAAGAAACAAACATCCAAGGGCTATAAATACGCTGAAACCAAGAAGCCTAAAAAGCCTAAGGCAATAGCTACAAAAGAAGATCCCTAAAACTCAGGATCATTCAAATCCATCATAGAACATTCTTGATCTAAGACTTCTAAGAGAGGTAATCGGTTCTCTCATATAATCAAAACCCTGGCTTAGGAACTGGCCAATCAGTTGAGTCCTCTTAGGCAATAGCATCAGGGTTGGAAGAGCCAAAGCTTGAACACATAGCTTGCTTTGGTATTGTCCTCTTCAAATCTGCAACCACTAAGGGCAGCTCCGAGTATACGTAAGACTTTGATTTTCGATTGATTTTCTTCCCTCCAAGCAATTGAAACAGGCCTCCCAAGCTCCCACTAAAGAAAAGCCAAGCAACAGGAACACCAGAAAGGAATCCTTCTTTCATTATGAAAGTTTAATTGACATCTTATTCCATCTATCTAATTATAAGCCCGATGTAATGCCCGTACAAGCTCATTTCAAGATTAATGTGAAGTCCAAAAAAGATTCATTATGAAGCAATAAAATGAGTCTTATGTTAATAGAAAGGAATAAGTTTCTATGCCCCTTGGTACGATACTAACTTTTAATTTTCAATTATGTGGTTTTTCTAATATTGATTGCATAAGTTCAGTTAATTGGAGTTAATGATTAGATTTACGCCTTCAAGTTTTGATTTGGTGCAATTTTATGGAGCTCAAAGAAGTAACCATCAACTAAATTATCATCTTTTTAGGTTGAGCATATGACTATAACTTTAGCAGCATATTAAGCGATATAACTTCACTGAATTTTGGAAGATGTGAAGTAAAAGCAAATAAAGGCAACAATAGTTTTTTATGATAATCAGTCCACCATTGTTATGATAAAAAAAATGGAGTGCCATTGCTGTACAAGAAATATAAAAACTCGTCATCATTAAACCACAAATGAGAAACTAGCATGTATGTCTACAAAATCACTTTCATCATTGAAGTTTGAAGTATTCAAAGAAATGTTAGGAGTTGTAAATTTTTGTATTAAGGGAAGAGTATTAGCATTATTTCAAAAATTCCAACATTTTTTATTTTAGTCTCTAAGTTAACAAATGTTCAATTATTTTCTTTCCTATTTTCATAATTTGTTACTTAAGGTTTTTTAGTAAGTTTGTTAATTATTTTTTAGTGGATCATGTAATTTTATAGTGATGCTTAACTATTAAGTTAGTTTTATACTGATGCTTAACTATTAAGTTAGTTGCTTTTTGTTTTGTATTTAATTGATGGTTTATTGAAAAAGAGTATTAGTTTTCATAGCCATCTTATATTGCATATTAAATATCTGATAAATGTTCCATTTAAGCTATGTCTTTTTAATTGATTTAAGTTTTTGTTACAATCTCATTCTAACAAGCATAGATTGAACTTTACCAAGTTAACATAAATTAGGTACACACTATCAAAATCACCTTTTTCAACACCAAAAACCTCAGATAGTGACTAAGCCATGCCAACGTTGAACCTATCCTCCATTGTAGCAAAGAGCAATGGTAAAAGAAGCGAGACATTGAATCTTCTAAAAATAAAACATATAAACATACCGGGGTTCCCTAAGTGTAATATTAAATAAGAAATGAGCATCTTTTTGGCTTGTTTATGGGATAATTTAATCAAATTATGACATCCCATGTGGAAGGTTACTATAAAATCTCATATTTGATAAATAAATGAAATTTGGAAGCCTTTATAAGTGTATGAAAAGACTACTAATCAAATTCATAATTAGTTAATTTTCAGGCCTGTAGTTATCTTAAACTTGAATTAGAGTTATTGTTAGGCTAATTTGAATTTCAGGCATTAAAATTGTATCATAATAAAAACCTCCACTAATATGATGTTGGGATAAGACGATAAGGGTGAAGAGTGATGCCAGCAGTAGGTTTGTGAGTAATATATTGTTTTTTTAATAGGATTTTAGTTTGATTAACATCATAAGCAATGGGAGATTTTAAACCGTAGATTGGGTCTTCACAAGGAAATCAAGAGTTTAAAGGAGGGTATTTAATGACATCCCAAATGTGAGGTGATGTTAAAACCCATAATAAAAATGAGAAGAAAGGTTGAATCCTTTCTTAGCTTATGAAAAGACTATCGATTAACTTCCTAATAAGCTATTTTCAGCATATGTTTCTCTTAACCTTGAATTAAAGTTATAATTGGACCAGTTTGTTTCAAATTGTAAAACTCCATTAGTATAATGTTGGCTTGGGATAATAAAGATGGGTAGTGGTGTGGATAACAGCGTCATTAGCAATGAGTGACTATTAGTAGACTTTTAGTTTGATTCTACTTTACAAGAGGAGGGAAAATTTTATACTCTGTATTAGGTCTTAACAAACACACAAAGGGTTCAAAGGAGGGAAGTTTGTGATGTTTCATATAGGAGATGGGTGTCAAATCTCATATTGAAAAGGAGAGGAAAGGTGGAAGTTTGGTAAAGTTATGAGAAAGACTACTAGTTAACTGCCTAATTATTTTCAAGTACTGGAATTGTTATGGGATCATTTTGGACTTAAGGCAATTAAAAGTTATTAAAAAAACTCTATTAGTAAAATTTTGGACTAAGACGACAAGGATGAAGAGTGATGTTGGAAACAAGATCATGAGTAATGGACAGATCCTCCCAAGTTTTTAGTTCAGTTCAATATAAAAAAAGAAGGGGAAATTCTTAACTATAACTTAAGCATTACTAAGGACATCCACAGTTCAAAGGGAGAAAGTTTGTGAAATACCAGCTGAAAGGTGAGTGTCAAATCTCGTATTAGAAAGGAACAAAGGTTAAACTTTTGTAAGCCTATAAAAAGACTATTTGTAAACCACCCGCTCATAAATATTGTTTGTTTTTGGCCCTCGACCCCCATGGTTTTATTTTTAAAGCCTCCCCTAAAAAGCATCTATGATGGAAAGGGTGTTTAGTCCCTTATAAGGTGCACTGACACATCCTCTCCAACCGATGTGAAACTCACCGTCCACCCTCCCTTCGAGCCCCAGTGTCCTTGCTGACACATTGTCTGGGTACTGGCTCTGATACCAACTATAATAGCTCAGACTAATCCCCCCGTAGATATTGTCCACTTTGGGTCACCAACTCATCCCACACGGTTTTACTTTTAGGGCCTCCTCTAAAACGTGTCGGTGAGAAAGAGGTGTCTGTACCCTTATAAGGCGTACTTCATTCTTCTCTCCAATTGATGTGGGATCTCACAATCTACCTCGCATAAGGTCCAGCGTCTGCGCTGACACAATGGTCTGGGTACTGATTCTGATACCATCTGTAATAGTTTAGACCAAACCGTCCATAGATATTGTCCATTTTAGGTCATCAACCCATCCCGTATGATTTTGCTTTTAGGGCCAGTACCCGAATGATGTTTCAATGAGGACGTTGGGGCCCTAAGAAGAGTAGATTGTGGAGATCCATTCCCATATCAATTAGAGAGAGGAACGAAGTATACCTTATAAGGGTATGAACATCTCTCCCTCATAGACGCGTTTTAGGGAGATCCTAAAAGTAAAATCATATGGGTCAAGAACCTAAAGCGGACAATATCTATAAATGGATAGTCTGAACTGTTACAATAGACACTTCGATTTCCTTCCTTGAACACTTAGACGGAGTTAGGCTGCAAACACAACTTAGTACTTGATGTCTTAATATCAAATTTTTGGCTATATGCTCATGGAAACTTAATTGACCAGTTTTTGGAAGATCAAGTGAATGACCAAACAGATCAAAAATGGTGGATTATTTTTCTCGTAAGTTTGGGATCCTAAACCGTCATATTGTTGAACCAGGATGGGAATCATTGATGACCAAATTCAAAAGAGTCCTGGCAGTCTTGTGCTCCTGAGACAAGCTTTGAAAGAAACATTCGTAGTTGATGCTGACATTTTTTTAAAAAGAAATTGTATAGGTTTTATGTGAAAGAGTAATTAGAACTTACATCTAAACATAAATAAATAGTGAATAATTTTAAATCTAATGTTTGATAAGTTGATACAAGAGGGTATCTGAATTTGGCCATGAAGGTGGGAGAATTCATGTAATGCAGGGAAGAGGTAGAAGACGGCTACGACGTGCTCCAGTCTAATTGTCACAAAACTCTGAAAACTCTTTTTACTTTCAAACGTAAGCGCTTAGGTTATATTTTTATTGGAGCTGTTGTTGGTTTTCCCAAGTTTCACGTTGACCGGAGAAGGTGAAAAACTCTTAAGAGGAATCGAAGCAAAAAGGAGGACGGTCCGCATGTAGCAATTTTTATATTAGTCAATCGATTTCTATATATTCTATTTGTAGAGTCATGTCATGCATGCATCCCAAGATCACGGGTTCTGTTCAATCACCTTAAAGTAATTGGAAAAAGCTTTATGACACCTAGCGCAATAAAGATATAAGTTTAAAATATTAATAAAGTATTAATTATACTTAATCTCATAAATTGTTAATATTTCAATCCAATATTCTTCTTGTACATTTTAGTTTTTGGTACAATGGAATTACCAAACAACACTCACATAATCTGCAAAGAGAAAGGAAAAAAAAAGGTTATTACACCTTTTATAATTAGTTTGTTGATCTCTGACCTTTTAGCATCTTAGTACTAAAAAGTATTTAAGGGTCGTATTTTTCTTTTATTGTATAGTAACTTCTTTTTCTTTTATATATTTATAAGTTATCTTTTGTATTAAAAAAAAAGAAGAAAACACTGGACTTTTGATCCTGACAATTAATTTCCTCTAACTTTTGAACAACATTTTAGTATTACGGAAAACTTGATAACAAATAATCATTTCTTTTACTTAGAGATTGTAAATTGAAGTACAGACCCATGTTCTTTCTTTACACTGCCAAGATTAATGACGTGTAAAATTTGGCCTCGTCTATTGGTTTGACTTACTTTCTCTGTTTCTAGGCGTCACCAATAAAGAAAGTTAAATAAAAAAAATCAATAAAGAAAGTCGGAAGAAAAAAATCACATATACAAAATACAAAGTGTTTTTGTATTTCAATAAAATGTGATACTGAAATCAAATTATAATTCAATTTTAAAATATAATATTTTAAAAATTTTGATCCTATTACTTGCTTGTCATCATGCAATCCAATAAAATACATCATTATGTTTCTCAAATTAATTAAATATTATAAATTTCTATTCATATAATGAGAACCGTTGGTATCAATTATGTAATTATGTTTTTTCTTACCATTCATCTTCTCATTAGTGCTCGATTTGTAAGCATGTTGATGTTTATCTTCTCTTATTGCCACCGTCTTGATTCTATGAAAAATATCCTTTTGAGGCAAATTTTTTGTCTATTATTCATAATCCTAAAACCTACATTTCTCACTTGAAAAATAGGATACCTACTATTAAAAATGGATTCTTAAATAGGACAATTCAACTTTTAAATAAAATACAATTTAAATAAGATCAAATAATTATTTTACATATATATATATATAAATATATATTATTTCAATATTCTAATACACAATGTTAACGGGATTATAGCAGATACAGATGATTTTCAGATATTAGATAACTATTATTGAGATTCCAGAAGATTTAGATTATTTCAAATATTATATAAGGGGTCGTTTGATTCAGCTTTTTGTTATAGTTTTTTATTGTGATTTTTGTATTTTTGTAATTGATTTTGTGTATTTTTATAGATTTTTTGTTGTATTTCTCGATTTTTTACTTTATTAATATGTTGTTTTTTCGATTTCTGTGATAATTTTTTTTATTTTTGTGTTTAAAAAAATCAAAATCAAAACAAAAAAAGAAATAGAAAATAAACAGGCCCTAAGATTACGATTTTTTGCTGTGATTGGATTGGATCAGAGTAATTGTAGTTAACTTGAACTAGGTCTTTTTTTCTTGTATAAATACCTATTGTATTTCTATATTTTGATAGACAATAAAACATGATTAATCCCTTCAATCTTCTTCTTCTTTTCTGCTAATATGGTATCAAAGCAATACGCTCCTGCTTTCCTTGGTTCTACATTTTTGGGTTAATACTTTTCTGCCTTAAAGCTTGAAGCCCATTGTTTATTCTTCTTTCCACTACAGACCCAACCCGCATCTGCCATAAGCATCTAATCCTATCCATTGCCTTTCTTGAATTGAGCCACCAATAGCATATTAGTAACAATTTTCAATTGATCTTATTATCTATTCCTTTTCGACATGGTGAAATTTGACATCTATACGCCTATTTCAACTATTTTGATCAGTTTAAATTATAATCTTTAGGTTCAAAGTATGAAAAGTTTTTTAATAGATCGTAAACTTTGGCGTATTATTACTAGAGACATTGTCCAGCTGACCTGAGAACTAAATGAAGACGATGCAAAATTTGCAAATCTCTTAAAGGAGCAGGACAATAAAAATCATCAGATTATCACATGATTTCACAATACTTCAGTACCTTCCATTCACATTCAATTTGCTGATTACGACTCTGAAAAAGAAATATGGGATTTTTTAGCTGATCGATGCCAAACCACTAGCCTTGCACATTATTATCAATTATGGACAACTCTTCATAATTTGAAACAAGAATCTAGTCAATCTGTGAATGAATTTCTTTCTCAAGTCCAACCGATCTGGAATTAAATATCTCAGGCAAAAATTAGTGAAAACCATCTTTGACTCATTCAAGTACTCATAGCTCTACGACCAGAATATAAAGTAGTTCGAGCCTCACTACGATATTGGCATCCACTTCCTTCATTAGATATTACTATTCAAGAGATTATTTGCGAAGAGACTTGCCTCAATCTTGACAAAACCCCTCGATATGAAGTGGCTCTTACAACTAATCATTCGTCACATTAAAAATTTGGTGACCAATTCTATAACAATTGTCAACAAATTGGTCATGTTTTTACTAATTGTCCTACTATAAAATGTAGATACTATCATAATTTTGGACATATTATTGAAAATTGTCCCACGCGGCCACCAAATGTAAAAGGCAGGTCCTCTAGATCCAAGAATACCTTAAAACCTATATCTTTATTTGTCATTGCTACTGCTATTGAGGATTCTACTATCATCACTATGAGTAATCTTGTAGCAATACTCAAATAGGTTCTCTCTTCTAAATCTCCTACTACCATGTCTGCCACTCCAGATACTTCTCCCTAGTATTTTGACTCTGCATGTTGTAACCATATGACTACTAATGTTCAATCCCTCTCTTCTATAACAACAACCCATTCTTTCTCTCCAATCCACACTACCAATGGTACTAAAATGAACATTACTCATGTTTGGCGTGCATCTACCTCCAATTGTAGTCTTCCTGAGACTTATGATATTCTGAACTTGACACTAAATCTTATCTCTATTGGTCAGTTATGTGAAAAGGGACTAAAAGTTAACTTTTCTCCCTCTAGTGTTTAGGTACAAAGTCTACAGACGAGTTAGAATCTTGGGACAAGTCTCAAGGTGGGCCCATTATTTGAACTTAACTCTCTCCATCTTCCTCACAATCTTGTGTTTGTCGCAACCACCAACTCCTCTATTTACCAATGACATATTCGTCTTGGTCATGCCTCAGTTAGTAAAATTCAACTTTTAATTTCTCGTAGATTGTTAGGCTCTATAAAATTTGAGCCATTTCATTGTTTAAATTGTCAGCTTGTAAAACAACCAGCATTGTCTTTTACTAATAATGATTTTATTTTAGATGCTCCTTTTGGTTTAATTCATTAAGACATTTTAGGCCCTTCTCCTATATCGTCAGTAAATGAATTTCATTATTTTATCTTATTTATTGATGATTATTCTCGCTTGACTTGAATATATTTTTTGAAACATCGATCTGAACTCTCACAAGTTTACATTTGATTTGCAAACATGATTAAAACTCAGTTCTCTCGTACTATTAAAATTCTTAAAATAAATAATGCTATGGAATATTGAGATTCTTCCTTCCTTTAATTTCTTAGTCAACAGGGTATTGTACACATCCCAACAAAATGGATGAGCTGAATGCAAGCATCGTCATATTCTTGACTCTGTATGTGCTTTTCTTCTCTCTACCATATGCCCAGAAAAATTTTGGGGCAAAGCAACCCTTAATGCTAATTTTATCATTAATCAACTTCCTACCTTGATTCTGAACAATATTTCCCCTTTTGAAAAGTTATTCGGGAAGCCTCTTGACTACTAAATTCTTAGACCTTTTGGCTGTGCATGTTTTGTTCTTTTACATCCTCATAAACACACAAAATTAGAACCTCTTGCTCATTTATGTTGTTTTCTTGGTTATAACACTGAACACAAAGGGTATTGTTATTAGGATCCTCTTTCTAACAAGTTACACATATCTCGGCATGTTACCTTTTGGGAAAATACTATGTTTTCTTCTCTTTCCAAATTCCATCCCTCAATCAATACTGCTTCTCTATTTTTTTTACTAATCCTTCCATTGAGTTATTTCCAGATCCTGATATAGGTACCTCCGAAGCGGTCACTTCTAGGCCTCCCTCACCTGCTTTTATTGAAACTGCACTAGCTATTGATCTTGCACCTGTGCCTTCATCTACTATTGATACTACTTTTCGTCACTGGGTAAGATAACCTCCTCATTATCTTACTGATTATCATTGTTATTATACTATTGCGACCCTCCATGAACCTCGCTTTTATCGTGAGGCAAGAACTGACCCTCTTTTCCAACAAGATATGGTTGAAGAACTCCAGGCTTTAGAGAAAACTCATACTTGGGATTTAGTTGATCTTCCTCCTAACAAGACCCCTATTGGCTGCAAATGAATTTATAAAATCAACACCCGTTCTAATGGAACTGTTGAAAGCTATAAAGCTCGCTTAGTAGACAAATGGTATACTCAGGAATATGGAATAGACTATGAAGAAACATTTGTTCCAGTGACTCGATTAACATCTGTTCGTAGTCTTTTAGCTATTAACGTAGTTCATAAATGAAAGTTATATCAAATGCATGTAAAAAATGCCTTCCTTCATGGTGATTTAACAGAAAAGGCTTATATGCATCCTCCCCAAGATTATCATTCTCCTCATAATGTGTGTAAGCTTCGACGAGCCTTGTATAGGTTGAAACAAGCTCCCAGGGCATAGTTTTCTAAATTTAGTTCCACTCTTACTCAATTTGGTTTTACTTCTACTCTACATGATTTTGCATTATTCACTCGCAAAACTGATAGAGGTATTTTCCTTCTATTACGCTACATTGATGATATGATAATCACAAGAGATGATATCTTAGGTATTTCTAAATTATAACGTTATCTCCTTCAGCACTTTGAAATGAAAGATCTTGGTCTTCTTAACTATTTTTTATGTCTTGAAGTTTCTCATAATTCTGAAAGTTATTATTGCTGTCAAGTCAAGTATGCATCCGACTTACTTTCTTGAGCTGGCATCACTGACACTAAGATTGTCTCAACATCCTTGGAACTTAATTACAAACTTACACCGCTTGATGGCACTCTTCTTGATGATCCTACCTTATAGTGGCAACTTGTTGGGAGTCTTGTCTATCTCACTATTACTCGACTAGATATCTCATATGTCATTCATCTTTTCAATCAATTTATGTTGACTCCTTGTTCAACTCTTTTTTCTACAATACTTTGGATTCTTCGTTACATTAAGGAAACTATCTTTCATGGATTACATTTCTCTGCTCACTCACCTTTGATATTATTTGGTTACTCAGATGCCGATTAGGTTGGTGATCTAACAGATTGTCGCTCTACAACTGGTTACTACTTCTTTTTAGGTGATTCTCTTATCTTTTGGCTAAGTAAAAAGTAAACTACCATTGCTTGTTCTGGCACAAAATCTGAATATCATGCCCTTGCTGATGCTACCTCAGAATTACTTTGGTTGCAGTGGTTATTAACTAATATGGATGTCACACATTCTTCTGTATAATGATGTTTTTCATAAGTGTACAAAACACAATGAACTTGATTGTCACTTTATTTTCCATCATGTTCATCATGGCACCATACAGTTGACTTCTGTCTCTTCTGCTGATCAAACAACTATCATATTCACTAAAATGCATCTTCTTACTTGCTTTCAGAATCTTGCACGCAAACTCAAGTTGGAATCTACTTCACTATCTTGAGTTTGAAGGTGAGTGTTAACGAGATTATAGCAGATACAAATGATTTTCAGATATTAGATAAGTATTACTAAGATTCCAGAAGATTTAGATAATTTCAAAGATTATATAAGATAACGATTTTTTGTTGCGATTGGATTAGATCAGCGCAATTGTACTTAACTTGAACTAGCTCATTTTTTCCTTGTATAAGTACCTATTATATTTCTGAATTTTGATAGACAATAAAACACAATTAATCCCTTCAATCTTCTTCTTCTTTTCTGCTAATACACGAGAAAAGCTTTGAAAGAAACATTCATAATTGCTAGAGGTTGTGACAGAGATTAATGGCAAAAAAGTTATTATAAAGATCAAGCTGATCTTGTAGCTTTCAATCGTTTGTTTTTAGCCAATCATAATTTGTCCAAGTTATTTGAGTTTAATTCTACGTTGAATAAATACAACCGAGACACATTCTACACACTTGATCCTATTATCAATTACATTACAATAGAGACACATTTTATAGACTTGATCCTCTTATTAGTTATATTGATTATCTTTTTTTTTAAGAAATTGTGTAGGTTTAGGTATGCTCTACTTCTGCTCGAGACTAGCTCTTTTTTAGCTTACTTTTTATCCTTTGAATTTCTTCTTTTTTTTCAAAAAAAAAATCGAATGCTTATATTATATAATAGGAAAAGCATATGCAAGCTTTTTTATTTCAATAACTAGTCAAATGCCTATAAGATCATCGGCACCTCCAAAAGAAACGGAGGACTCATTCAGAGATCTAAATATGAACAAATAGTGAATAATTTTAAGTCTAATGCTTGATAAGTTGATACAAGAGGGTAAATTTCAATTCTAGAAACGAGAATGATTTAGGATCGGAATTTAGCCATGAAGGCGGGAGAATTCATGTAATGTAGGGGGCGAGGTCCCAAGTTTGACGTTGACCCAAGAAGCTAAAAAACTATGAGAGGAATAGAAGAAAAAAGAAAGAACGGTCAGCTAGCGGCAATTTTTATATTAGTCAATCAATTTCTATACATTCTATTGGTAGGATCATGCCATGCATGCAAACCAAGATCACGGGTTCTGTGCAATCACCTTAAAGTAATTGGAAAAAAGATTTATGACACCTAGCACAATAAAGATATAAGTCAAAATATTTAAAAAGTTGTAATTATACTTGGAACTTTCATAAATTTATAATATTTCTATCTAACATTCTTCTTATACAATTTAATTTTTGGTACGATAGAATTACCAAACAACACTCAAATAATTTGCAAAGAAAAAGGATCATGTTATTACTCCTTTAATTTGTTGATCCCTTTAGCATCTCAGTACTAAAAGGCATTTAAGATTTACAAGCTTTCTTCTCTTTTATATAATTATATATTCTTTTTTAATAGAAAATGAATTTTGTGATGCTGACAATTAATTTTCTCCAACTTTTGACCAACATTTTAGTTTTACGGAAAACTTGATAACAAAAAATAATTTGTTTTACTTAGAAATTATTTTACACGGCCAAGATTAGTAACTTGCTAAATTTGGCCTCGTCTTCTGTTTTGACTTACTTTCTTTGTTTCTATGCGTTAACAATAAAGAAAGTTAACTCAAATCTATATATAAAAAAAACCAATAAAGAAAGAAAGATCACATATACAAAAAAACAAGCGTGTTTTGTGTTCCAATAAAATGCTTTGAATGGATGCTTCCAAATTTGACGTGCAATGTCAATGATACGACTTGTGTTTTTAGTCTTTGATTAGGATTTGTTGTCTAAGCCTAACTTGTGGTAATTGTCTTGTAGTTCGCTTGTACTTCTTGTTTCTATCAATGGTTTTTTAATACAATTTTGATTTTTCAAAAAATAAAAGAAAAATTCCTTGGAGACCAATAGTAACACCTTCGAATTCCTAAAGCATTATTTTGCATGCGTCTCTTGTATTAAGCACCGCAAGACTTTGGTATCTCTCCCAAATCCTTGGCGAGTGCAAAGCTCTCTCTCCGGTCAAGTCAGTGGCCCTCATTTCTGATTCTCGCAAGAATCAGAAAAAAAAAAAACCAATAAAGAAAGAAAAATTGAATATGTTCTCCCTGGATCAGCAGCCGGTTTCTCTCCGTCTGGTTCTATAAATACCCACATGGGAATTCTGTCATCTTCTCATATTATTTGGTGAAAGTTGCTTTCTTTTGGTTTTTGGTTTTTTCGTGGTGGAGTTGTGCATGGCAACCAAAGTACAGGAAGAGCAAGAGAATTCCGACAACAGCCACATCATGTCTGCTCAATCACCCATTATCCCTCTTCTCACTCCTTACAAGATGGGAAAGTTCGATCTTTCTCACAGGTGATAATTCAGTGACTTCCCATTTTATCATTTTCTTTGATGTTATTGCGGTGTTGGTTCGAGAAGCTTTGTGTTGTTCGATCGACAGCGGAGGATGTGTGAGGGGGCCATTCTTTCTATTGCTTACCATTACTGTTCATTAAGTTTAATGGAGTAAAGTATATCCGTCTACTTATTTCTTTCGTTTATTGAATGCCATATGGTTAGATTTTCTGTATGCTATGTTCTTCAGCATATAAAGCTTGAAATATTGAATCAAGTATAACGCTGTTTTCAGAATTGTTCTAGCACCATTGACCAGACAAAGATCTTACGAAAATGTGCCTCAGCCGCATGCCATCTTGTACTACTCGCAAAGAACCACTAAAGGTGGCCTTCTCATAGCTGAAGCAACTGGAGTTTCTGACACTGCTCAAGGGTAACTTTCATAATCCAGTTATCTAATCTGCCACTTAATCTTACATTTTTAATCACTCAGTATACTCATGATATCTTCTCTTTCTCATGCAACATAAAGGTACCCCGAAACACCCGGTATTTGGACAAAAGAGCAAGTTGAGGCATGGAAACCTATTGTTAATGCTGTTCATGCCAAAGGTGGCATATTTTTTTGTCAAATTTGGCATGTTGGAAGGGTTACAAATAAAGGTGAGTTTTTTATTAACCTGTCCCATCGTAGCTTCTCGTCAATGAAATGAGCACTGATGAAAATGTTTCATAATATGTTTTTACTTGTATAATTCACTGGGAAATCAAAAAGTAAAACAAAGCATGAACGATTAAATTTTATAATTGCTTGAATTATAGTGTAGCATGATTTCTTCAAGAACAGTGAGTGAAGCACGTTCTATGCATATGAAGATTCAATCATGGTGACCGTATTACCACGGTAATTCAGTAATCGCACAAGAGCATAAAAGGCAGAGTTCCTTTTAAAACTTCTGAAGCTAATTATTGGCGTCAACAATACACTAAAAATGCTTATATGAGCTTGAGGTCCCTCAAAATTCACAACTTAATTACAATTACCTGTGACTATCAAGTATTGGCATTGCTTGCTAGAAATCTTTCATTCCAATTTGAAACTCCCCTGGCGTTGGAAGTGAACTTTTCAGATCTCAAGTGCTAAAAAGAGCCTTTTCTTTTACCGATACTCACTCCTAAGGCTTCTCTTTCAATGTGTCGTTACTTGACTTCAAAAGGGATTTTTGCAGGTTTACAGCCAAATGGGCAAGCTCCTATCTCTAGCACAGACAAGCCACTTGCCCCTCCAGTTCGAGTAAAAGGCGCCGCGTTTACTGAATTTACACCTCCAAGACGACTGAGAACAGAGGAAATCCCTTCAATAGTCAATGATTTTAGAACTGCTGCAAGGCATGCAATCGAGGCTGGTAAGACTCTTAATATAGCACAACAGGGGGAATGCTCTCAAACACTATCTTTAGAGTTGTTACATGAACATAGCCTAAACATAGTCCTATAATTGTTTGTTTGCTTTTAGGCTTTGATGGAGTTGAGATTCATGGTGCCCATGGCTACCTGATTGACCAGTTTTTGAAAGATCAAGTCAATGACCGAACTGATCAATATGGTGGATCTCTAGAGAACCGCTGCAGGTTTGCCCTGGAAGTAGTTGAAGCTGTAGTTGATGAGATAGGAGCAGATAAAGTTGGAATAAGGCTATCTCCTTTTGCAAACTACATGGAATCAGGGGACTCAAATCCTGAAGCTTTAGGACTTTATATGGCCAAAGCTTTGAATCAGTATGGAATTCTCTACTGCCACATGGTTGAGCCAAGAATGATAACACTTGGAGAAAAGAAACAGGGCCCTCACAGTCTTGTGCCCATGAGAAAGGCTTTCAATGGCACCTTCATAGTTGCTGGAGGTTATGACAGGGAAGATGGCAACAAAGCTGTTGCAGAGAATCGAGCTGATCTTGTAGCTTACGGACGTTGGTTCTTGGCCAATCCTGATCTGCCAAGAAGATTTGAGCTTAATGCTCCGTTGAACCAATACAATAGAGATACATTTTACATTCCTGATCCTGTTATAGGTTATACCGATTATCCATTTATTGAAGAAACTGCATAGCTTTTTTAGAGGAACCTTATTCAGTTCTATACTATTAGAAATTTGGCAGTTTTTTTTTTTTTTCCCATTCTGAAAGCCAAGCAGCGAGACATGTTACTACAAAATAAATTTGATGTCTATTGTACTGTGACAAATATTTTGGTTTGCTATATACATTAATCAATTTTAGAAATGAATATGAAAATTGATGTCATCAATATGTTAGAAAGTAGATAAGTTGAAGCTAGTAATATGAGAACAAATATGATTAAGGCAATAAATTCAAAAACTGATAGACTTAGTGTATGGTATAATGTAACTATGATTATGGGATGTTCGGTTTTATTATTAGTTTTATTTTTATTTTTTAAAATATAAAAAAGAGTATAGAAACAAACAAAAAAACATATTAATAAAATAAAAAAATTAAAAATATACGAAAATTTAAAAAAATACACAAAAATTAAAGAAAACACATAAAAACAAAAAACAAAGAGCTTGTTTAATTTATAAATTTAATTTTAAGATTATTTTAAATAATAAAAATTGTTCAATTCAAATAAAATTGATTTTTATTCTTTTATATGATTTAATTAATTTTAATAATTAAAAAATTACATGAAATTATTATTTCTTTTAAATACTCTTACACTTACGTATAATTTTTTATAAATTATTTTATGACGTTTTTAAAAACTATATTTTAAGTATTTATAAATTTAATTGTGAGAACATGTTAAATTTTAGATTCTAGATTAGATCTTAACAAAGACATTAAACGTTCAAAGGAGGGAAGTTTGTGATGTTTCATATAGGAGGTGGGTGTCAAATCTCATATTAAAAAGGAGAGGAAAGGTGGTCAAATCTCATATTGAAAAGCAGCGGAAAAGTGCAAGTTTTATAAACTTATGAAAAAACAAAAAAACTACTAAGCCACTTCTTAACTATTTAACTATTTTAAGAAACGGAATTGTTAAAATTTATTTAGTTTCGTTTTTTAATTTTTAATTTTTAATTTTTAAAATAAAAAATTAATTAAAAATATATTAATATAATTTAAAATAATTTAAAATAATTATTAATATAATAATATAATAATCACAATAAAAAATTAAAACTCACAATTTAATTAAAATTATTTTAAATTTAAAAATTATTAAAAAACTCATAACTATATTAAACGGATAAGTGAAGATCGTTTAGTAATACTAGTAAGTTTTTGATTTTTTTATTATAATTTTAATATATTTATATTAATTTTTTATTTTATTTTTAATTATTATATTATATTAATATATTATTTTTTTAATTTTTATATTTAATAAAATAAAAAATCAAAACTCATTTTAAAAATTATACCAAACACCCGAAACTTGTTTGGTTTCGTTGTCTGGTTGCGTTGTGGACGGAGAAAAAACAACGGAAACAACAACCAAACCTGTTTTCGTGTTATATTTCAACTCTAACAGAGATTAAACTCTAGGGCAAATGCAACAGCCGCTCCAAGACATAGTCGAAGAGAATCGAAATCCCGATGCGTTACTGATTCTAGAACAACTAGAAGACGTTTGCGTTTTTGTCTATTCTAAATCTCTGTTTGATTTGAATGGCTGTGATGGTTAGGAAGCATGGAGAATCTGGGTCTTGGAAACCCCTCTCGACTAGCTTGAAATTGGTTTCTAGCCGGCGAAACCAAGATTAATGAATGCATGTGAGGTAATGAAGATGATGCCCAACTGTTCCTCTCGCCGAAAGTAGGTAGTCGTCGGCTGTGAGGATTGAGCTATGGTCACTTACAGAATTAACAGCTCTACAAGATGTTGCAGATCTGCTTTTTGTAATTTCTTGCCCAAAGCAGTGAAATGGGTTTCTAGAAACCTATTAGTCGGTGACTGCAGAAAGCAAATGATAAGTGGTTTTTGGTGGCAATGAACTGTTGGTGGTCAGTACTGATTTAAAGCCAACGGTGGCTGAAGAGGAGAAGGTGGCGGCTAATTTTTAAAGACGACTATTTTTCTAATTAGAAGAAGATGAAGACCTATGTTGCCAAACATACAAGGTTAAGACAAACCTAAGGCAGATACTAGGATAAGGCTATTGGATTACATTATAACATATAGTGTAATATTATATAATCTTTATAATTATTAAAGATTTAATTTATGTAAATTTAAATATTTAGTTTAATATAATAAGATATTAAAATAAATTAAATTTTAATATTAACATATTTTATTTATATAATCTTTATAATTATTAAAATTTTAATTTATGTAAATTTAAATCTTTGGTCTAATATAAAATGATATTAAAATAAAATGAATGTTAATATTAACATATTTTTTTTATAATTTTTATAATTATTAAATATTTGATTTATATAAATTTAAATATTTGATTTAATATAAAATGATATTAAAATAAATTAAAATTTAATATTAACACATTTTACAATAAAAATAATAAACATAATAACACAACACTTAAAAAACAACTAAAATTATAAACAAACTAGAAAAAAAAGATAAAAATAACAAAAAATGACAACTAAAATAGAAACAAAAAACAACTAAAAAACAAAAATAGAAATTAAACCAAACAAGCCCTAAAGCTACTAGAGCAACATTAATGATATGTGAAGAAACAAGTGTTGAATGAAGGCTAAAGATTCAAGATAGTATTTTCAATATGTTATCCTTTATGATTTTATTGTAAGTTTTATCTTAGTCTTCTTAAAGTTTTTAAGAACTCAAAATTATGTATGTGCATTCATGTAATGACCTGAAATTTTCTTTTAATTATTGGAAATGGAAGTTAGGGAGGAAACCCTTTAGTCCATCATTTTTAAAGGATATGAAGTTAAGAAAATGCTTGTTAAAGGCGTAATGATGACCCATAATGACGTCAATGTGCCCTGATTCAACCACAATTATATGTTTGGGCAAAGATAGTAAATGAATGATATTCTTGAACACCATAGTTATTAACCCAGAAACTACTGTTTTACTCCAATTCAAGAATAGAATATCAATGACACTATTATAACTACGTCATTGATCGTTGATGAAGACTGCCATTATGCACTTACAGGAGAATTCAGTTTTATCCCTGCTGAATTCAATTGAGTTTAGGGTCTTTTAAAAGGGTTGTACATAAAACCTTTAGTAATTTTCATACTATACTATGTGTCATCAAAGTTGAAGGATTGAAATGGATTGTTACCAGTCAAGAGGATATATATATATCTATATATATTCATAAGGAAGATTGGAAGTGTCCTTTTAACCTCTGAAATTCTTTCTAAAAGTTACTGTGCACACTCAACTTCTAGTGACCATATCTTTGTTATTTGGCCACCATTTTTAATGATCTAAGACTTTATGAAAAGCTTTTGAGACTATCTATCATTTCCCTAAAATTGTTTAATAAAAATCAACTCAGATTTAGAGATATTTTGGTTGAAAAATTTCCACTCTTGTTCCAACATCATTCCTTACTTTTTTAGTCATTTTTAGGCCAAACCAATACCACCATCTCTACCAACCCTAAAAATGCAAGAAGGGAGTGTTACATTGATAATGAATGGAGATCTTTGAAGATGAAAAGAGATAGGTTACCTTTGATATTTGAAGTTTTAATTCGTACAAATTAGATGAAGTTGAGGCACATAGAAGGTACCATTGGATTCTTAGAGAGGAGCTTTATGTTTCATACTAGCAATATAACCAACTGTCTTTGTGATTGTGATGCATGGCCCCACGCGCTGCCACAAACCATGGCACTCCAAATAACCTAGCAATAGTTGTTAATATTTTTATTAAACTTTATAAATTATGTTGATCAACTTTAATAAGTGTGGTATTGTGAAATTATTAACTGATAATTAGTTAAAAATCTTAGAAAGTTTATGTTGGTGTAGATTAAATTGCAATTAAGTATTTTAAGCATGAACGAGGATGTTAGTATTAAAATTACGTATATTTAAACTGTGAACTGATTATTGAATAGGCAATATGATTGAGAACTCCCTTGGATATAATTACTATAGGTACGAAGGTCTAATTCAAGCTGTGATTAATGACAAATATAAAAGTGTATTTCATTCCTTAATTGGTCCTTTTTTAGAAGGGAGATGTTTGTTTTATAAGAAAGGCCTTGCCGTGTTTTCAATAACTTCTCATAAAATGTGACATTAAGTCTTGAAATAGAATATCAACTTCCTTGTAATTAATAACAAATGTTAGGGCATACTCTTTAGATGATATGGAGTTTACCTATGTAAGAGGTTCTAATAATTATTTTTGTGTTCTTTTTATAAATCCATCAAGAGAAGGATTATAGTTTCGAGACGTTAGATTAGTATAAAAGAGCCTGCTTTACTTGTGGGTTAGTATCATGATTATACTAACTCACACACATTAGTATCACCTGTGAGTTAGTATGCATTAAAACTTCATTTTCATTCATTTTTAATTTCATTACCATTATTATATAGACTTATCACACACACACACACACACACACATATTATATATGTATATATATATGTATATGCATATGCATATGTATATACATTTCTATTATGATATATTGTGCTATAATATGTTATGTGATGACATGGAGGATAGATGTATAATGAGCTACCTAGGAGACGGCACCTGGTTGGGTGTGCATAATGGGAATTAATTAGGTATGAAATTTATTTATTGATTGAGTTATATTATGATTGGGGTGGTTCGATTGAGTTTACTCTCATGCGTCAACCGGTATTGTGAGTAGTTGTGGTCAGTTTCGTTGAGTTACTCTTAGATGATAATCACGTTGTAGTGAGACTGTGACTAATTTGGTTGAGTTACTCTCGAGCAGTAGTTCACTACATTTTGGATAAGTGAACCACATGAAATAATATAGCTAATATGGCTAGTCTAAGGGTAAAAGGATGTCTTAGGGTTCTACCCCAATTGTCCGCCATAATTATAATTGTGTTGATTTTATGACATGGCAATGATATGAGAAATGCATGGATTCTTATATATATTTAAATGTGGCATAGCATGAATCGGGTGAGGGTCTTTACATGTATAACATGATCATAGAATGAATTAACTCAATGAAATATGATTACCCTCACCTATTTTTCAAGATCTTACCGTAAAAACCTCCATTAACAAGACTCTTCACTAGACTTATTATTTCCTAGCAATATTATGTATGATTTGATATCATTATGACCTTTAACTCTATAGTTTCAATAGTCGTATACTTGTTGCATTCTTTCTTATAATTCATATAAGTGTTTGTAGTATGATTATAAACTAAACATTATTGGACTTAACCTATTAATTTGAGTATGGACTTGATTTACCTTGGAAATTTTTTTAATATTACCATGATATTGAGATTTGATATATTCTTAGGCTTGTTAGGGGTTCAATAAGTATTAAGCTAATTATTCCTTTAATACTTGTCACAATCTCTGCTTTGAGTCATCATAAAGTTGGTATGACTTATTGAGGTTGAAGAGGTTGTCGATAAGGAATCAATTTAAGATGAAGCATAGCCCTAGCTAGACCGATAAGGCATAAGGATAGGCTCAGAATTACCATATGATGACAATATTCTCAAGCTTAGGATGCACCAACAGCACAGGAAGTAGATGTTATTACTTTAGCAACAAATCTTGTAGGGTCATGTAAGAATTTTACGTGCATTAATTGAGTAAGAAGTGAATTAAGAGCATCATATGATCAATTTTAATGGTTTTAAAGATGTTTCTCGAAGTGTTTTTATGTATTTATTTTGAGTTAATTCGAGTCACCTTTTCTTAAATAATTTGGTTAAACAAGTGAGACTATTTTTAATGTATTATTATTATAGGTTTGATGATATTAAAGTTGGAGAGTTATTCTTCACCCTTGAAGGAATTTTATGCTTGTATAAGGATTGTTCTTTATCTATGAAGGAGATTGATACAGAGAAATTTCTAATAAGTAGCTAGGTAGTAAATGTAGGTGTAGTTTGTTCATCAAACTACTTTTTATTTAGTTTTCTTTTCTCTTCCCTATCTGTTTACTTTATAAGTTAGTTTTAATTTAGGTGATATTATCATTATGGTTCAATATATTGTTACATATTTTTTTTATTTTATATAAGGTGAATTTTCAATTACATAAAGACTTAGAAAATTTTAAGGTCGCTTAATTCACCCCTTCTTAAGTGTCATTTAGAGCCAACACTTTTTTTGAAACTATTTTGAATTCCATCATCATTGATTAATGGTGGCAATGGAATATCCATTAAGACGATCATAACCACAGTTATGCTAAGGAGATCATTCACATTTGTCTTTAAAGCTCCTATTGTGCCTAACCTTACAAGTTTCTTATAAAGTTGAGAAACTTGTCTTTATATAAGATGTTCTTCATGTTTAGTATCAAAGATGTGAATACCTCTCATACTCCTTTAACAATTGATTTGACCTCAATCGCTTTAAAGTTTTTCTCTCAATTCAAAAAGTGTTGCTAGAAATGAATTGATCTGTTAGTTCCCTCTTCATTTTCTCTAAAATATCTATGGAAGGTCTACTTAAACTACCATAATTTAAAATCATCCATCATATATATCATTGTGATTGACACATTCAAAATGCTCTCCAATTAATCTCTAGTTTTGTGCCTAACAATAACACATTTTAAAATCAAGATATCATGGTTTATTTCCTTATGAACTTTCAATTGTTCATTGAGCATCTCTAAATGTTTTGAAACTCACTCACTAAAGCTTTAAAGAGTTTCAATATGGAGTTATTTCCTCATCTGTAGAGGCTAGAGGAACTTTAAAAATAAAAAACCAATATTTCAACTTGTCATTAATTAATAATAATTTTAACAAAATTTAAATTTAATAAAAATTATAAAATAAAAGTAATAATTAAAATTATGTTTTTGAAAGAAATTATGTCAGATTGTTGTCATCAATTCCAAATACTCCAATACTATGTACAAAAAATCATAAAATTATGCTTTCATCTAAAATATCAAAATCTTTTTACTTTTCCAAAAAAAAAGACATCAAAATATTTTTATTTTATTTTAAAAAATTATTTTATAATTGTAATAAAATTTCAAAATGAGATATTAAACTAGACAATAGTATTATAAACTATTTGAAAATTTTATTTAATTCAAAATCTAAAATTATTAAGTAAATTTATAAAATAATTCAAATATTATAAAGTATAAAAAATTATGATATAGAAAGACAATAAAATTATGATAGTAATGTCTCAAGTCTAAAATCTTAAACGTTAATTAAAATCTGAATGCCATAAGCTAGTTGCACATTTTAAAACTATAATTTTGGTACATCCTCTATAATAGTTCATAAAAGCAATAAGCAGAAAAAAATCCCCTTCATATAAACCTGTAATTATCAATTTTTAGTTTAAGGCGAGTTCATGCTCAAAAGAGTTCTCTTTTAACAAAATTGTGCTTTGTGTATTTGAAAAAGCAGTAACATTAACCTGTTGATTCATAACTTAGATTTTCTAGAGTATTTTATATATTCAAGTTCCTAATATGGTAAGGTTTCAATATAAGAGGTGTTTTCTGAGATAAGGTAAGACTATGATAGTCTTAAGCATTATTATTATTGTAACATGCTAGTAAGATTTTCGTAATTTCAGTTGTGTAAGGAATTACCCTAATTACTAAGGCTTATAAAGACGCTAATTACATAATAGATAAACATATTTAGTAATAGTAAAATTTCTCTTTCACGATTTTCAATATTTGTTTCATCTTTTTTACCTGTCATTATTATTTTCTTTAAAATAATTTCCACCTTTTTTACTCTCCAGTCTCCAGACACGCACATAACCACCTCTTTCTTCCCCCTTTCTCTCTCTATTTCTCTCTCTTCAGTCTTCAGTCTTTAGTCTTCATCAGAAAGTTTATTTAAAAAAGATGGTACATGCTATATTTCAGTACCTATGCATTTCTTTTTGTAGACATCTATTCACTTATATCTCACTCATTCTACTCTTAGCTCTCATTTTATTAACTTACCTCTAAAAAATATGGAAGATAGGAGAGAAGAAGAAAGGTGGAAAAGCAATGAGGAGACAGTGAGAGAGGGTGGAAAATGTGGAGAAAAGGCAAGGAGACAGTGAGAGAGGGGGAGAAAGGTGGAAGAGAAATGGCAATGAGAGAGAAGGAGAAAAGTGGTGAGAGAGAGGGAGAGTGAGATAATGAAATTTTTGTTAGTGTATCAAACCAATTAGTCAGAAATAGTTAAACTGGCCAATTTTCATCTTAATAAGTCAGTTCTAATTTTCAGAAATTTTTATATAAAATTGAATCATGTTGGCCAATTTTTAGCTAATATGGTTTAAATTAGGCAGTCCTATTCAATTTTTAAGACCTTACCTTTTATTAATCTATTTTCATAATAAATAATAAAAGGAACTTGAGACATCTCTACCTTGAATTTCTCCATAATACACACTAAATGGCTTTTTGACTATCATCCTAAGCAATCTTGGTACATAATCTATCCAAATACATTTATGATGTAGTTACATTACTTGATAACTAAGATAAGTAACAATCCATACTACTATACTGGAAATCTAATAAATTTTCATACCTTTGAATTTCATTATAAAAGGTAAGTGCCTTTAACCTTCAAACTTAAGGCAAAAGGTTCAATTTGACCCTTAAAGTTTTCAAATAGGTTTGTAAGCCCTATGGTACCCAAGAGGGGGTGAATTGGGTATTAAAATTTTTTTGCTAATTCAAACTAGCAACCTAAATCAATTGGAAGCTAGATGCAATCACTAAACCAATATTCAACCTAAGATGGAATGATAATGCAAATATCAAAATAAATGCAATAGGTTGATATAAAGGAAAGACACAAGGCAATTAAAGAAGTTCATCTACCCCAAAGATAGACTACGTCTCCTTTCCAACTATTAGTTGGATGATTCTATACTAATCAATCGAAACAAGTACAATCTTCTTATAAGGTGAAGAGTAACCTTTACAATCTTACTTTCCAAGGGTGAAGAGTAATCCATCAACAACAATCGTACTTTCTAAGGTGAAGAGTAACCTATCCAAAATCTTTTTAAGGTAAAGAGAAGCTTATACAATTCACAAATATACAAAAGACTTAATTCCCCTAAATTCAAGTAACTAATTACACATTGAAAGAGGTTTCACTTAATGCACAATTAAATTAAGAGCTTTAACTTTCAATAAATGATATGAATGAATGATAAACAAACTTAGTATGACAGAAATTACACAGAAAAACGTGAATATGTTCAACCAATATGATCAAGATAAGCTAATTACAAAATTTGGACAATTTAAGCACTCTATAGATATTCAGCTCAAAATACAAATATAAGGGCTTAAAAATCAATCCAAAAATACTAGAGCACTTCTAATACCTTACATGAACTAGCCACAATAAATTTATGTACCCAGAATTGATTAATATGAAGAAACTTGTGATTATATGAAGAACATAAAAAACTGGACAGTTTTGATAACTAAGTGAACTAATGCACACAAATGATGAAATATTCAATCAAAAATTCGAAACTAAGTTTACTGTTACTCCTAAAAACTTAAACAAGTATAAAACAATAATAATAAATACAAAGAAATAGGTTAAGCAGATTAAAATCGAAATCAAACTCAAAACAGTGAAAACAAGAGCTATCTTGAGGTGTATGAAGTTTCTAGCTCAATGATAGCTTAAACATGTCTCAAAAATTTGAAACAAGGTTCAAGCACAATCTAGAGAACTTAAACAAACTGAAAACTCCAATAACTCAATTTTAGAAACATGTTTGATCACCTGAAATCGAGATTCAAGGTAGAACAGTCTCAACAGAGACAGTTTTGATATATGAATGAGTTCTATCTTTAATCTGATGAAATAACACTTCTAAAATGTAAAAGATGAATCAAATAAACTCTTAAACACTTAAACAAGATATCAAACACAATTTTACACACTCAGAAACACAAATTTGCATAAACAGATCAATTAAACGGTAAGTGCAGAGAAAATGTAATTGAGGCTTTTGAGAGATTCAGAGAGTCTGTTTTTGGAGTGTCTAGGGGATCAAAATTCGTTTCTAAGGAGTATATATAGTGTCTAGAGGCTTAAGGGGGGTTTAGGAGGGATTTAAAGACGTTAAAAAGAAGACAAAAGGCATAAGACCCAAAAGGGAAAAACTAGCCGTTGAAGTCTGACTCTATAATGACACCTTCTGGGAAGATCAACAGCGATGTTGAGTTAAGAACAGCTCGTCGTTGATGCCTTCTGAAAACAGGGTACAACGACACTCAAGTAAGGTGCCATTGATTGATGAACAGCCTACCGTTATATGTCCAGAAAACACAAAATATTCTGCAAAACTGATCCCAAACAATTCCAAACAAGTTTCTAATGATAATTAAGACTTCAAACACTTTTGAAATAATGTATTGAGGCTATATGAATGATCAAATAACTCAAAACAATTCAAACACAATATTTGACCTATGAATTGAGATAATATACACTTTTGACACTTTAAATGCAATGCATGATCAAACTTAAGCCCTTAAGTCAATTGAACAGTAAGTAAAACTTACAAGCATGTTTTAAACCACCTATCTAAGGTCTTGAAACTTCCAATTCATTTGAATTGCCATTATCTTCAAATTTGACCTTCAAACTCCAAGCTT
>JAOXYD010000005.1:6649888-6669391 GCA_028565735.1 Pinacopodium congolense | reverse complement strand
TTAAAAAAAAAAACGTCAATACAGTATAATATTATATTTGAAATTAACAGTAAAAGGTTTGAACTATTAGTCCAGAAATTTACAAGAATTTTTCTTCTTAATTATGAAAAATTTAAACAATGGACTCAATATTGGCCATATTTGTAATTATATATTTTTTGGATTACTTAAGAGACGAAAATCCATGTTATATTACAAAACAAATCAATATTAACTAATTTTGTAAAATTTGTCCTACTTTGTTAAAAAAAAACATTGGAAGTGTATTAATTAAGTTACAAATTAATTTAAATTCCTTAAAGCAAAATTGACAGAAATTTTTTTAGTTTTTGGGAAATGAGCAGAGTTTGTTTTTCAATTTTATACAAGATTTTTTTAAAAAATAAATAAGATTTAGAAGATCTTTATTGAAATTTTAGAAAATGATTTGGTCTTAAATACAAATAGAGTCTGAAAAAAAATATATAAAAAATTTAAATTAATTTTACATTATTTAATATTCTAAAAGGATATAAAGTTAACAATTTTAAAATTATAATCTCAATTTAGTTAATATTGTTTAAATTTAAAAGTTAAAACATTTTTATTCTATGATCTTGCAAAGAATTCAAAATTGTCATGTATTCAATTTATTAGAACTTAAGTTTGTAATCCAAGACAATTAGCATAAGAAATAAATTTTTTATTAATTGTTTGTCAATAAAAAATATGACATTTTATATTTTTATTTATATAAGAGAATTGTAAGTTTACTCTTTAAATATTTAGAAAAATCATTGATTACATTTAATGGTCTATAAATTATATGATGTAACATCTTTATTTTTAATGAATTATTTTTAATATTAAAATAAATTGTATTTCTATTCACATTATATTTTGCAACAAAAAGTTTTCTGAATGTACAAGAAAGCACCAAAAAAGCATCACTCGTGTTTTTGAAGACGTTTAATGGACTATGCACATCAGAATTGAAAAAAGTGCATGTGAAAATATCTTCACGATATAAATAAAAAAATATATATGAGGAAGGAATGCGTGTATGAATTAATAATTTTTCAAAAAACGTGTAAATTCAGGAATGTCCCGAACTCCAAAAGTTAAAAACAAAATTTGAGTCTTTTTCATTAATTATTTTAACAAATATAAATATGAAAATGTGGAATGTATTTATGTGTAGAGTGGGAAGGAAACATTGTAGACTCCTTCAGGGTTGAAGAGGGAAGCATAAAAGGGAAAAAAAAAAAAGATTCTCTGCTTTCTTCTTCACATTACCAATCTGAAACAGGCGCTGCTGTTGATTAGATAGATCTATCGTAGATCCAGAGGTACTCTCTTTCTCGTTGTTCTCATCCTTTATGTGTATGTGTGGATGTGTTTGTCTCCGTTTGCTTTGTTTGATGATTTTCTCTACTGAACAATCGATTTCAAGTTCAGTTTAACCGGCGATCATTTTCTGGAAGTTTCCTCAACTATTGATTGTGATATGAATTCGTTTTTGTTGCGATTGCTGTTTTCGAGAAAGCGATTCCGCATTGACGGTGATTTAGTTTGGTTCATGAAATGAACCGACGATAATCAAACTACGTGCATGCGGTTTACTGGTGTTGTGGAAGCTTTCCAAAGTCTTCGTTCTGATTGGTGTTTTGGTTGGTTGAGTTTCTGAGTGCGGGTGTGAAGATTTTTTATTTCTTTTTTGTGTGTGGTTAATGCGGTGGTTAATTGGATGTGGACGTTTTCAGGTTCTCGATGGAGAGCCTTGCGCAGCTCGAGGCATTGTGTGAAAGGCTATATAATTCGCAAGATTCAGTCGAAAGAGCACATGCGGAGAATACTTTGAAATGCTTCTCTGTTAATACTGAATACATTTCTCAGTGCCAATACATTCTTGACAATGCTTTGACTCCTTATGCATTGATGCTGGCTAGTTCTAGCTTGTTGAAGCAAGTCACGGAGCACAGCCTCTCTTTGCAGCTTCGTCTTGATATCCGTAATTATCATTGCTTTATTTTTTTCAAAATTTCCTCACTTGTTTTTGGAGGAATTCAGATGGTGAATTCTTATTTGTTGCTTGTTATTCTGGTATCAGGAAATTACCTTGTGAGCTATCTGGCTACTCGAGGACCTAAGTTGCAGCCCTTTGTTATTGCTTCTCTAGTACAACTTCTCTGTCGAGTTACAAAGTTCGGGTGGTTTGATGATGATAGGTTCAGAGATGTGGTAAAGGAGTCGGCAAACTTTTTGGGCCAGGTGATCTTATTCTTTATGTAGAATGGTTAACAGCAGCATTGCTTTGTGCTTGCTTGCTTGCTTGCATTTGCATTTGCCTACATATGTGCATTGATGTGCCCTGAGATTGGGACATGACTAGTTTTCCTTCTTCATTAACTATTTTATTTTCATGTCCCTATACTATTAAATTGTTCTTTGTTTTTCTCATCTAGTGTTCTGGTTAGATGAAACATATGCGTTACTACCTTTAATCCCTGTGCTTTTCTGGATTGTGATATTTAACGATTTTTCCAGTGCTATTACATTCAAAAAATTCTTAGTTTTTTTTTCCCCATTTTTAGTTTTTGCAGCTGTTAGTGTGTTTGCCTCAAAATGGAATTAGCCAAGGTTTAGAAAATTGCTACCTTTAATCCCTTAACCAAATCCTTTGATTGCTTCCATTTATGCAATGCGCGAAAAATACAATTAGCCAAGGTTTAGAAAATTGAAAATTTCTTATATTTTCTCCTCTAGCTGACTGGTTAGACGTGTTTCACTCTTGGCTACCTTATAAGGGTGAAAATCTAGATAAGAATTCATAACTTTACTTAATATCATAATCACGCTCTTGGTCTCAATCTCTCTCTACAGGCATCAACAGATCACTATGCTATTGGTTTGAAGATATTGAATCAGCTAGTTTCTGAGATGAATCAGGTTAGTTAGCATTTTGTTTTGACTTTTTAATTGACTGTTAATTACAATTCAGTTAAGTAAATCTGTGTCATAATTTATAATCCTTAAAAGAAAATGTTACCTTTTCAGTCATTGCATATATATCTTAAAAGGTTTTTATATGCTAAACTCCGATAGAAGATTTGAAAATAATGGTGAAAGGATACACTAACAGGGTGTTGTCTTTGATATGCATGGAAATAGAGTGACCTAAGTACTTTATTGATGCGTTTTGTTAAAATTAGTAATGTTTGCATGAATAGAACATTAATGACTTCCTTTAACATTCCTTTTAGGACTCCCTAATTAAAGTAAAAGAGAGGTGAGTTTATGGCTTATTCAGCCTAGTTGAGTAAATATCTGTCTTCAGAATGGCATTGTGTCCGGTGGCTTCTTTGCTTGCTTGTTATTCTTCATGCAAATGCAAAAATTGAAATCTAACTGACACATTTTTTTTGTTTTGTTTTTGGTTATCCTCTATTTCAAATTCTCAAATTCATTTGTTGGATCCATATTTGACTAGGGGTTGATTTGGAGTCATTTTTTCCATGTGTGTATTTGATGAATATCGATGAAACATTTTGTGAGTTTAAGCGTTCATACCTTGCTGTTAGCCAAAGTGTTACACTAGATAGTTTTATTTTCACGTGTATATGTATGTTAAGAAGTGTGTATAACTTTTAAAGTTAGATTGTCGACTCTTCTTGTTTTTTTCTGTTCTTTCTGTCACTACCATTAGTATTGCAGTTTTTTTTTTTTTTTTTTTGGTGTGCATATTTTGTTGTATGCATACTGACATTTACTTTAATGCACATTCATTTCCAGGCTAACACAGGGTTACCTTCAACACATCACCGGAGGGTAGCCTGCTCCTTTAGGGATCAATTGCTTTTTCAAATATTCCAAATATCTTTAACATCACTACAGCAACTAAAAAGTGATGGTATTGCGTTTGCCATTCTTTATCTCTCCTTTCCTACCCTCTCCTTTTTGTACTTTTGAAAGTGGTTTGAAGACTATATATATATATATTTTTGGGATAATGATGTACAGTTGCAAGTCAATTGCAAGAGTTGGCGCTTTCTCTGTCATTAAAGTGCTTGTCGTTTGATTTTGTTGGGACGTCAATTGATGAAAGTTCAGAAGAATTTGGTACTGTTCAGGTAATAATTTTGTATTGATATTGAGATAAAAATTCTTAATCAGTTAAATAGACATTATTATTGGATGGACTGTAAAATGGTGATCGGTACAATTGTTAATTTTACAGATTCCTTCATCTTGGAGGCCAGTTTTTGAGGATCCCACAACTTTGCAGATTTTCTTTGATTATTATGCTCTTAGAGGAGCACCTCTGTCAAAGGAGGTTAGTTCATGTTAGGCCCTTTCCTTTTTATGGGTTTGTGCATTTTGTATGTGAGATCTACTCATTTTCTTTTATTTTCACTCTAGGCATTGGAGTGTTTGGTTCGACTAGCATCTGTGAGACGCTCTTTATTTGCAAATGATGCTGCCCGTTCTAAGTTTTTGGCACATCTGATGACTGGAACAAAAGAAATTCTACAAACAGGACAAGGTACTCTAGACTTGAAATTTTCAGTAAGTTTCAGTAAAGTATGATGCCTTTGCATTTTTTGGTATGGAAATTAAAGTCTCCCCTCACTTGGATCGCAAAAGGTTAACTTACTAAATTGTGGTGATTGTTGCTGGGAAATGACGTATAACTTTACTGTTTTCAGGTTCTAAAAATATTTCCCCAAAAGCATGATGAGGTGTGGTGCTGTGTATTCCATGCTCTATTTGGTTGTCATTTTTAGTCCATTTTTTCTTGCTTGTCATTTCTGTTCTTTCTTTGCATCTTTGTTTCTTTTAAACTTGAGGTTGTTTGTTGAATAACATTATGCTCTATAATTGGCTTACTTGCAAGATGCTTATGAAATGAAGCTTGTATGATAGTATTGAGACTGCTGCCCTTGTTGAATTTGTAGTGCTTCCGGTCTAACTTCTGCAATATGCGTCAATCAAAAGTTTACTTACTGAGCTCTTCTCTCATTCCTCCATTTATTTTCATTTGCTAAATAAATGTACTGTTGGGAATCAGGTCTTGCTGATCATGACAATTACCACGAGTTTTGTCGTCTTCTTGGACGCTTCAAAGTGAATTATCAGGTTAGGGCTTATTTAGTTCAGTTTTTTGTTTTCATTTTTTATTTTTGTTTTTATGTATTTTTATTATTTTTTGTGCTTTTATTTTTGGAGTTTCTGTCCTATTTTTTTCGGTTTTCATGTTTAGAAAAACAAAAACAGGAAACCCAAACAAAACATGCCCTTTTTAGTGTTCTATGAAATTATGTCTCCATTTTGCACTTTTTGTTTTCTCTCTTTCTATTTTTGGTCATGTCATACACTGATTATTTGGAACATTTACTTTATACACATTTACATCTTGTAGCTTTTTTTAGTATGTGAAAACCTATTAATGGCATATTGCGCTGCTTTCCATTTCCTTCTATTGTATGTTTGATAAGATTGCTTGTTATGTCATCTTGAGATTCTAATGCTCTTCTCTTTTCTCTTTTCGTTGACTTTCTGGTTTTGCTTTTGATTGGATCTTGATTTCCTACTTCAATTCATACTGTTGTATGATCGAGATGGATTTTATATTTTCTAATAATTTGACTCCTGTGCACTTATGGGTTTCCTATGTAAAATGTATATCAGCCCATCAGCAATGATTAGCTTTTACGGCTTCGTTCTGCACAAAAATCACAAGATTTTGTTACATATCAAGTTTACGAATACCAACTTGAATCTGAATGTCAGGAGTTAGGTGAACATACACATTGCATGTGATAATTATGTATAATCATGTTACCTAACCTAACAGAAATAATAATATGAGCGCATTTCTATGTAAATGAGGAGAAATAAAAAAAATCTAATTCCTTAAGATTTATATCGTGCATGATTCTTGCTTATAAGTAACTGAATTGGGAGCTTCCTTTTATATAAAAGCTTCAGTCTTTATCTTATTGCATCTTCATCCCATGCTCTCATATAGATTGATACTCTGCGTTCCTTTAGATACATGTTCTCTTGTAGTTAAGTTACAATGGTCCAACATGTTGTGTTTTATGTGCGTGCTACCTTTTCCGTTTTTTTCAAAATTTAGCTAGTAGTATTGTTATTCAACTGGCAGACTCTGGCATTAAGTTTATAATTCTTGATTTTGCTTAGTTATAAATTTCAATGATGTGATTTAGTTAAATCTGACTTTGAATTCATTAGCATGAATAACTTGTACAACTGCTTTGCAGTTGTCAGAGCTTGTGAATGTGGAAGGCTATAGTGACTGGATACAATTGGTAGCAGAGTTCACTTTAAAGTCTTTGCATTCTTGGCAGGTGCGTAGATATCATCCTAAAGCTTGATGTAAATTGTTTATGTATGGTATTTATGTTACTTGCTGTGCTAGATTTAGTTAAGAGGTGCTGCAGCCTTGGTTTCTTTTCCTCTTTTATCATGCCTTGAATGAATTGGCTTCAGATTAACCATACTTTCTTAGGTGCTGATTTTGTTTGTTTCTTCAGTGGGCTAGCAGCAGTGTGTACTACCTTTTAGGCCTATGGTCCAGATTGGTTACGTCCGTACCATACCTGAAGAGTGATGCTCCAAGTTTACTTGATGAATTCGTGCCTAAAATTACTGAAGGCTTCATCACATCAAGATTTAATTCTGTTCAGGTAGGACTTTTCTCCTCTGACTGATAATTACTGCATGAGATTGGATTTAATGATTGTATTTTGGCTTGTGTCCTATAGGCAGGATTTCCAGATGATCTTACTGACAATCCATTGGACAATGTTGAGCTTCTTCAGGATCAACTAGATTGCTTTCCCTATATTTGCAGATTCCAGGTTGAGCTGCCAAGTCTACTTTTTAGTTTTACTACCTTAAACTTTATAGGTTCTGGATTAACTAATGCCACTGTTCTTTTACTCCATTGCATATTCAGTAAACAATTGACTTCACAAGCATGTGAAGGTATCAAGTTAATGGATTATGATTTTTTTTCCTTTTGCTTTCCCTGATTTACTTTTGACAGTATGAAAGCAGTGGGGTGTACATAATAAATATATTGGAGCCTATTCTTCAATCATACACGGTATGTTAGCTTGTCATGAGTGTGGGTACTATTCTGGAGTACAGCCCCATGATAATTGATCTATAGTTTTGAATCACTTGGATAGGACATCGCACGACTTCAGGCTACTGACAGAAATGAACTTGCTATCACTGAGGCAAAACTTGCTTGGATTGTTCATATAATTGCTGCTATTCTTAAAATAAAACAATGCACTGGTTGTAGGTAATTTTTTTTTTCTCATCTTCATCTTTCGTCTTTCATCTTTGTCTGTTGCTGTGTATTCTCTTTGTCTGTGTATGCATTACAGTGAATTTTTTTTAATTAAATTTCTCTCATGCAGTAGTGAGTCGCAGGAAGTACTTGATGCAGAACTCTCAGCTCGTGTTCTGCAACTGATAAATGTTACAGACAGTGGTCTTCATACCCAGGTAGATCACCAAAAACAATGGTGTAATGTGGCTGTTTTTCTGTAATTGATTGAATATCTCATTGAACAAACCTGTCGTTCCTCCCCCGCCGGGGAAGGAATTGACTGTGTTACTGTTATTTGTTAACCAATTTTAAAGCAGTTAATGGGAACCACTTTAGGCTATGCTGCTAATGTGGGTTTGGCTTTGGTGACATTTGACAGAGATACGGTGAATTAAGTAAGCAAAGACTTGATCGAGCAATTCTTACCTTCTTTCAGCATTTTAGAAAGTCCTATGTGGGTGACCAGGCTGTGCACTCATCCAAGGTAATAAACTTCCTCCTTGCTTTTTATAATTGTATTTTTTCTTCATTGAGCTTGCTTCTATCTGTTGCAGCAGCTATATGCCCGGTTGTCTGAGCTTCTTGGACTTCACGACCATCTTATACTATTGAATGTAATTGTTGGAAAGATTGCTACTAATCTAAAGTGTTACACAGAGGTGACAGTTTTGTTTTGATTTTCCTCTTGGCATATGTTTGTTGTGATATTGCCATCTTAGTCCTTTTATATTCCTATTTCAGAGCGAGGATGTCATTGATCATACACTAAGTTTATTCTTGGAGTTGGCATCTGGGTTAGTGCTATAACTTATCATTTGGCTACAAATAGGGACAATTGTTGTTCATATAACAGATTCTATGATTCCTTTTGTTGATTTCTTGTCTTTGGTAGTCCCTTAATAATATCTTAACAATATTGTTACAGATATATGACTGGCAAGCTGCTTCTGAAGCTGGATACGACAAAATTCATTGTTGCTAACCATACTGTACGTTTGGTCTCTACATTTCCTGATTTTTTTCAGTTTTCTTTGATTTGTTTCGTAGAATTATGTTGAATCATAAGTATAAAAGTTTAACTCGTAATTTGTAGAGAGAGCACTTTCCTTTTCTGGAAGAGTATAGATGTTCTCGTAGCAGGACAACCTTTTACTATACTATCGGTTGGTTGATATTTATGGAGGACAGCCCTGTGAAATTCAAGTCTTCGATGGAACCACTTTTACAAGTACTCTCTCTTTCTCTCCAATGTTTTCCAATATAACATTGCCAGAATATCTGGGAAAAATGTTACGCCTAGATGGGGAAGACTCTTCTCAATGTATGTTGGGGAAAATATGAATGACATCTATTTGAAGTACATGAGTGGAACTGCTTAAATTCTTTTGACAACAATCCTTTATCTGACTAATGTACTTGCATGAAGTTGAGGATCTGAAATTCATTCATTATCTTCATAGTGTTCTGGTGTTGTGTTTTGTGGTTCTAATTTTGTATTTATGCATTTAAGTTATAATTTAACTTTTAGCTCTAGTACTGACATATATTTATTTTGGTCTAGGTTTTTCTAACTTTGGAATCAACTCCTGAACCAATGTTTCGAACTGATGCCGTAAAGTATGCTCTAATTGGGTTAATGAGAGATCTCAGGGGCATTGCTATGGCCACAAACAGGTCTGTACACCTGTGATATCTGACATTATTTATGTCTGTGGTTTTGAATTTTTAATTCTTTTCTTTAATGTTCATTCAGTCGAAGGACATACGGACTTTTATTTGATTGGCTATATCCCGTGCACCTGCCGCTACTCTTGAAAGGCATCTCACACTGGACTGATACACCAGAGGTATGAAGATGTATTTTGTTGATTTACCTGACATCTAATGCATCTTGGTGACGTTATACTTCAAAAATTGCTAAGCCAAGCTTAATTTTCCCTTGTAATTTGATTCTCACATGATTCTTTGAGTAGTTTTCCATTTTCTTTTTTGGCATTTGAATCTGATCCTTGGCAATGATCAAAAAATTACTAACACTGCTTTTGCCTTTGAAAAAAGAAAAGTTCTTCTAAGAATTCAACTTATTATTGCCTTGCATGGCAATTCATTGGAGTTGAATGACTTAGTATCATTATATTCTTATTATTACCAAGTGTCTTTTTCTTGAATAATCTTACATATGAATAATATCTTTTTCTTGAATAGTCATACATACTTTTTTCAGGTTACCACTCCACTGCTGAAATTCATGGCAGAGTTTGTTTTGAACAAGGCCCAACGTTTGACTTTTGATTCATCTTCTCCAAATGGTATTCTTCTCTTTCGGGAAGTGAGCAAATTGATAGTAGCTTATGGAACAAGAATTTTAGCTCTTCCAAATGCTGCTGATATATATGCATACAAGTACAAGGGAATATGGATTTGCTTAACTATCCTCACAAGAGGTTGGAATCTGAATTTTCCATTTTTTGTTGGCATGGTGGATTTTATTTTTTCTTGAGTTTCGTACTGGTACATGGGTGAAATGTGTAGCCTCTTGGTCTCAAATTGCATTTTCTGATCATTCTATGAGTCTTTCTTGACCTTTTTATATCTTTATATGGACATTTTTAACTTATAAATATCAGGTGTCATGCTCTTCTTTTGTTTGTAAAACATACAGTTTGCAACATGGCACTTGAAATTGATTCTCTTTCTTCAGAACCTAGTGGTGTGATTAGCACTTGATCTCCACAAATGTAAATTTGAGCCCTTTGGGGATTTATGTTAAGATACTGACAAATATTAATACTAGTAACCAGCTCTTCTGCAGTCATACAGTTATTTTTTTAAAGAACTTTTGAATGTCCATATTTTTTGCTATTTTTTAAACATATTTTTTCACTTTAAATTTGATCGCATTTTCACCAATTTGCAAATGGCTTTAATATGGTAAGAGTAGCAATGGATCATTGAATAGAAAATTCCTTATAACCATGTTGTATGAACTTTGTTTCTTAAACTAATTTTATCACGTGTTGGCAGCTCTTGCAGGAAACTACGTGAACTTCGGTGTATTTGAACTTTATGGTGATAGAGCTCTTTCAGATGCACTTGATGTTGCTCTAAAGATGATGCTGTCGATACCTCTGGCTGATATATTGGCATACAGGAAGGTATGTGACCACAAGTGGATGCCTTTTGCATCTTTTATATCATGTGTGCGTGTGTGTGTGTGTGTGCGTGCGCATGTGCTTTCGAAGCATCTACATATTTTCTAGATTCTGTCTGATTTTTTGTTATATCCTCCTATTGAGGACATTTTGCACATTATGGATTGCTCTCATTGATTTTTTAGGACAATTAAGCAAAGGTTATTTCCTCAAATTTGTGATGAAGTTACCTTTTTCTTTTATTCTCCTGTATCTATTGCATTAAAAATTCAGTACAATAAGTTTAGAGATTCAGTTTTTTCGGGGTGATAAGCAACATGTCTAAACAAATGGATCACATAACCTACTCAAATACGAATTGTTAAAATACAAATTGTTAAAATTTAAATGACTTAAGATTTTTCACTATCAAGAAAAGTCCTATTTATGCAATAATTTTATCTTATAAAAAATAATCAAAAGTTAGTAAACAACTAAGGAGAATTAAAGAATCAAGTGAGGGATAAGAATCTTTTATGGACTTTCAGCATAATATATTTTTCTAGTTGTTAACTACAAATGTGTAAACAAGAAGTTAAAGTTGTTGTCACGATGATTTGTTATACTAGAAGGGCACCATACAATTGTTTCAAGACTTAAAACAACCTAAATCTAGTATCCCTACACCATCTATATAACTATATGCAACAGAACACTGGGGGGTTGGTATCCCAATTGCCTACTCCAAGGCCATTTACTTATTTCCAAAACTTCCAAAAATGCTGACATATACCAACTACAACAATTGATAAAGCCTAGTGCAGAGTTGACATAGCAACGATTGATTATTACACTGCCAATTCAACACAATAACAAAACGATAGGTAGGAAGGCATGCAAAATCTTTGCTTGAGACTTGCCCTAAAACTTAAAGAGGATTGTCACATTTAGGTATAACATATGATGAACGATGATAAACAGTAGCATTACTACTATATATATACTAAAATGAACCAAACATAATGCGAGTGACCATCATCACTATATGAAGTCACTAAAGAACCCCACACAAACACGCAATATCCTAGTGATAATAGGACCGATATAATCACAGGGCGTAAGAGGACAGTTATGCCTGTCAATTTTGAATCAAGGCAGGACAGCGGCAAGTAGTAGCTGAAGACCTGAGAGTAGAGAGATATAAACAGATCTTTAGATTTCTATGTAAGATATGATGTTAAAGAAGAAGAGAGATGGGATATAGGTTAGAAAGAATTAAGAGACAGGTCTTCAATAAGAAAAAATCCCCCCAATATTTCTTCTGTTTATTTATGTCAACTTCTATTCTCTCTTCTTTTTACAAAATTTTAATCAAGATTTTCTTTAGAAGGAAATATAAATTCATTCATATCTTTAATTCAAAGGTTAAAAATTAATGACCTCAAATTTAAGTTCAAAATTAATGAACTTAAATTTATAAAATACTAAAACAAATTATATAACGACTCATAAAATTTGGTTTATTCAATCCGATTTAATTTGTAACAATCCAATACGATTCAATTAGTTGCTCAATTTGGGTATTAAAAAATCTATAGGACTGTACCAAACCAACGTAAACAGTGCAATTCGGTGCAGTTCTGGTAAAGAATCTAATATTACAGTTGGATTTTATAACCTTTTCTTCAAATTTTTAACTTGAGTTTGGAATATCCAGAATCCGTTTGCAGCTCTCACTGCTGCCAACATAGTTAATGAAGCAGTTGAAGATACTTTTACTTTTATGCTGATGTTGCTACATTGTAATATGATGGAAGTTGATTGTACTGAAATTTGATAGGGTAGTTTTTTCCAATTTGATATTAGAATGTCAAGAACTTCTTTGTCCCATTTAAGTGCACAGGCCATTTGTATGTTGACTGCAAAAATTAACTGAACCAGGAAACAGTCTGGCTTAAATACGAACATGCTTAAGGCAAATCCTTTGATGTAGAGAAATAAGAGACCAGTTAAGAAATTAGGGTATTTCTTTAAAAGCAGTCAGAAATATCTTGTCTATGTGACGTATGGATGTGGGTGTACTGGTGTCAAAGAGGAATTTCTTTGAACCCTCTTATTATCTTTTGTTTTTTAGACTTTTTTTTTTTGGGTTTGTTCTTGTACTCATTTTCAATTTTTTGTGTGGATTAATTTGATTTTATGATTGTAATCATCATGTGGTCTCTTGTACACCATTCTAATCATTATGTTGTAGCCACTGGGTTTGATTCTTTTCATCAGGTTACTATCTTTAGGTTTTTGATTGTATATGGTTAACTATTTTCAGGTTTTCTACCTGTTTTAACACATTAATGCGTTAATCTGCTTTATTGCAGCTAACAATGGCTTACTTCTCATTTCTGGAGGTTCTCTTCAGCAGCCACATAGCTTTCTTATTGAATCTAGATACAAATACCTTCATGCATATTGCTAGTTCACTTGAATCTGGCCTTAAAGGCCTCGATACAAATATCTCCTCACAGGTCAATCAGTTCAATGCTCAATATTACTGTTACTTTTCTGTATCCCAATGGCTGTTTTTGCATGCAAACACATAAAAACATATTGCACGAGTTTGTGAAATTTACAATCTGAATGTCACAACAATCTTCTACATGTCTTTTGATGTATTTCACCAATTGATTTCACATTTATTTTGGCTTCTGATCTAGTCCACTGAAAATCACTTTTTATCTTTTTTGCCTGTTTGATTGAACTTTTGTAGTGTGCATCTGCGGTTGATAATTTGGCTGCTTTCTATTTCAACAACATCACAATGGGTGAGGCACCCAATTCACCTGCTTCAATTAATCTTGCTCGACATATTGCTGAGTGTCCCAATTTGTTTCCAGAAGTAAGTTCCTTTGCTTTTATATTGTTTGTTTCAAGACAATGTATACTTGTGGTAAATCGGCGTTATACTTTTGTGCTCTGTCAGATTCTGAAGACACTGTTTGAGATTGTTCTATTTGAGGACTGTGGCAATCAGTGGAGTCTTAGTAGACCTATGCTGAGTTTAATTCTAATTAGTGAGCAGGTAATATTTGCTAACCACTCCTTTAAGCAGTATGATTTCCAAATTTATGTCAACCCAATTTGCTTTTTATTTTTCTGCTTATACACCAATAGTGCCCCAAATGTGTCTTGTTTTATTTTTTGACTAATGTTTCAAAATGTATGCTTTTCTGGATGATCTATAAGCAACAAAAAGCATCTTCACTTCTCTTTAATTTCCCATACTTCCTCTGATTCAGATCCATTAGTTTTTTGGGAACATTTTAGGATTTCTTTGATTGATTTGAAGGGTACTTGTATTGAAATGGTAATGTTAAGAATAGTTGGGATGCATCCCAGCCTAATATCTTAGTAATGAAAAGGGTTGATGCATCTGTGCTTGTATCATTTCAAGGTTATTCTGGAATAGAATACCAAGTCACTGATATAAAACCTTCATTTTTTGAGTACTTTGCCCTTCTTTTTTAGGATTTTATTTCCTCGCTGTGATCCTCATGTAATAATATGCATGGCAAGTGCAATATGTCTGGTTGCTTATCTATTTAGTTTCTTCTTCCATCAGGCTTTCATTTATTGGTTGTCACAAATGATAAGATGAGATAACCTTATGTTCTCTTATCAGAGGATGGGCTGGACTATTACAATATTGAACTAGGATTTGAGCTAGAAAGATTTGCCTCAAGTTTCTTGTCTCCTTAGAGTATTTTTGATTATTGCCCAATGGAAAATGAATTCTGTTAATGGATATTGTAGTTGAAACTTTCATATCATTTAGATATCAGATTTGGTTTCAACTACTTCACTCTATCTCTGTTGGTGCGAGTTATTTCTGTGGAGTTCCTTATCAATTTTCTGTTTTCTTTTCCAGTATGTGGGTTATAAGTAATTGTTCAAGTGCCTTTTGTGTGCATTTGCACCTATGCTATACTAGCTACTTGTTACATGTTCTTTTTCAATTTTATTTGATCATTGCTGAATTGTAGCCAAGTTCTCTATTTTGTGGTTACTACATCTTGATGCAAATAAGATTTGATGTTATCTCTGTAATTTAATTGCATCAAACACCTTGTGTTTGAACATATCGTTCAGTTCCTTATTTAAGCAAAAGTCTTGTGTCTTAATTGAGAGTTGATTAGGAAACTCTTTTCACATGCAGATATTCTCTGATTTGAAAGCTCAAATTTTGGCTTCTCAGGTGTATTTTCTGCCTCCTCTTATGATTAGTTCTTTACTTTCAAGCAAAAACTTGTCCTGAAATCAAGATCCTAACTACAGTTTGTGTCTGTATCTGAGCTGCTTCTTTTTGAGATATCAATGGCACCACAGATATAACATTTAATTGAAGCCTGTATATGCTCACTTGACAATAAAAATATTAATTCTTGAATATTAGAGGAAATGATAATGTTACACACTGTACTAACTCTTTAACTGCTAGGTGGGATTTGTTCTGAATTTAACTGCAGGATACGTTTTTATTATCACAAAGACACAAAAGATTATTGATTCCTTTTGAAGTCACCCCTTGAAAAATTGCTTAGGCCACAATCACAAAAGCTGCATCAGAGAAAAGCTTCAGCCTCTAGAACACGTGATAATAGTTTCTCTAAATTGAGTTACCTCATACTGGGTTTTACGTTATAGTTTTTCATGAACCAGCTGTTAAGAGGTATAAAAGTTTTCCCAACCTCTAAAATGACTTTTTAATGTGCTGCATCATCTTACTATCACTTTTCTGTAAAAAATAATGAGAAATTTGATAGTAACGAGTTTTTCATTCGGATTTCTGATTAATTGATTTTTCTCATCCTTTTATTGATATTTTCATGGTTCATATTGCAGCCAGTGGATCAACATCAACGCCTCTCCCTCTGTTTTGACAAACTGATGGCTGACATTACTCGAAGCTTAGATTCAAGAAATAGGGACAAATTTACTCAGAATCTGACTGCGTTTAGGCATGAATTTCGTGTCAAATAACTTCAAGCACTTCGCTTGAATATATCCATCGAAGAACCAGTCCTATTTTTGCTTCAGTCATGAGGTACATGCAGAAGATCTGGTTATGTTCCATGGTCGTAAATCTTGTTCCCTGAACCTAGGAGAAGCCTATATGAAGAGGCGATGGTGGGTTCCAATAGGGAGGGGTGTTGTATGATTTCCCACACCTTTCTTTTCTGATGTACAGATTGCATCTAGTGATTGCTTCATTTTTTATTTGCTCTTTTTAACTTACCTAACCTGAAAGTGTTAGGCGACTGGAGAAGTAGACTGTAGAATATAGCCAAGGGCAGTCCAAAAAGTTTGCAGATGCGAGTGATGGGTTGAAGGGTGGTTGGAAACTTAATTGTAGGCTATCTATTCTTTTTAGATGATTGAAGGATGTATATCATTCCCCAAGTCGTGTTGCAGAGGTGGAAGTGGAAAGCAGATGTTTTGTACATAAGCTTCCATATATCATATGTTCTTTTGTGTATTTTGTTGGAAAATAGTAAAAGAAAAGGAAAGGAATGGAATAGAGTAGAATATTTACTCTTGTAATTCTTGATTGCGCTCTCTTCAAGGTTTCTTGATACCTTTTTTCTTCTCTAAACAGCAAAGGCAATTATGAAACGGAAAGTACATTGAGCGGCAGAGCAATTGTCATTCTTTCTGGTCTCTGTTCCATCCAGCCTCTTGCTGTGGATCGAAGGGACTAGGGTTCTCGTGTCTCTAAAATTCTTTAGTCATTATTGCCCTTGTGTTCTCTCTCATCGCGATTGTACTGTTGTCTTAAGGACAACTGAATTGTGAAGTTGTCTAGCTTATAAGACTTAATCAAAGGTAGGACGTCTAGTCTTTATTGCCCTTGTGTTCTCTCTCATTGCGATTGTACTGTTGTCTTAAGGACAACTGAATTGTGAAGTCTAGCTTATAAGACTTGATCAAAGGTAGGACGTCATATGCTTCAAACTCAATGAATGGGTTGAGTATCTAGTTGACCTTCATTTTCCATTGATCTGCGTCGAACGAATTCAACATGGGCAATTTAGAATGTGCCTGGCCCTGCCTTCACGCATGCCACTTCAGAAAATATTATAGTGTCATATTGAATTGTCAACAACTCTAATATTACTCCACCCGCAAAGACGGGTTAGAAGCGGAGCAACATAATTTCTCTATTACTCGTTCGATCTTAGCATCTTAAAAGAAAGTTGAGGAGCTTGCAACCGAGTGCTTGCCTATTTGCTGACTTTGTTTTACCCAAATTGGTTAGTGGGTAGGAAATATTATGGCACATGCAAGAATGTAAAGACACTGTTACGTCACTCTTTAAGAGGAGGACAGCCTACATCCTGCCATAAATGTATGTCTATCACATCTCACAGCAATTGGGTTTCATTATTACTTGGCTGGCTAGAACACCGAAGGACATCCATTCACGCATCTCCATTTGGGGTTTTGCAATAATAACGTGGTAAAAGACATTTTCGGAGAAAAAGAAACCAAAAAGAAGAGAAAAGAATGGCCCCCCTTTGCACGTCATAAGAATTAATAATTATAAGAAACAACAAAAAAGCAAAGAAGTAGCAGAGTATTCGGCAAATGGAATCCCCTTAAAAATCTCGCCCAATAGATGATTTTTGTTTTCTGACAAATGCTTACATGATTTACGTGCAAGCAGCTTAGGGATACGAGATACTGACCTAAAAAAAAAAGAAGAAAAAAGAAGACAACGAAACGCCTTTGAACTTCTGTCACGAGAAGTTTGTGTTCATGTATCTAAAGAAATAATATATCACCTTTCTATCAACTTTGTACCGTGTATACATATATAATCCCACTCTCTATTATGGTTACCTTAGCCTATAGCTATCTCTTTTATGGCGATATGTCAATGGTTGGAAAGGCTACAAATATTGCAAACATCACATGTCTACATATTACCACCTTCCTCTTTTCTTGACATTATTCTCTGCGCTTGCTTGCTTTTTCAGGTCCCTCATTACATGAATTCCATTATATATTGATGTCAATATGGATAACGATACTCATCACACCTTGTTCTTCCTTTTTCCCATAAAATAATATATTTGTAATGAAGATAGGAATGAAGAACCCTACAGCCGCCCATGCTATCCATTTCTAAGTCCTTTTCCCCCTTTTTGTGCGTGTAACGAGAAAAAAACACGCCGTCCATGTTATCTTCCATAGTCAGAAAGATGACGAGAACAAGGTCAATTTGTCCACATAATTATATCTACTTTCTTTCACTAGACTCCATCTCAATTTATCATAGAGCGTTACACTAAAGGATAAACTCGACTCTGGTAAATCGTATTATCTTTAGTATGAACTATTAAACCATGTTAAACCCTTGCATCATATTATCAAAACACACAAAGTTTTCTATTCTCTTCTTCACCAAGTGAATAAAGCAAGATTAGAAGTTATGTAGATAAATGTGGTTGGTATTTATTACTTAACCACTTGTTAAAGGACGGTGCATAAAGATAATAATCGAGATGTGAAAACAAACGGGGAGTTGCTTTTGGAACCTAAGCTACATTCCTCTTGGCAGACTAGAAACAACTCTCCAGACTTCGTTGTTGTGATAACAACATATGGCAGACGCTTGTTATGGAAATACAAATGGTGACGCGTTGAAAGCATTAAATTTTAATAACGGCATTATGGTGCGTTTCGATGTTGACCAATTTGGAGAAGATAACGCAGGCAATCAAAAGAAAAACATCTGTTGTTTGCTTTGATTTGCATGGTTATTAAAATGGCTGAGACTAAAATCTCCACAAAAAATTATATTACCTTGCTGTTGGTTAAACCATGTTTTAGTTTTTTCCCTAAAGCATAATCAAGCTCGCAACCTCTAGAATTACTCCTGCTATTAAATGAAACAATATCAAATAAATCATCGGGTGCATATAAAAATCTATGAATTATGAGTCTCGGATAAATTATTTAATGAATTAACGGTTCAAAATTAAATGATAGATTCAATGTAACTAAAACTTATAGATTTAACATGTTTTAATTTTCGACACACTATTTTCTAAAATACAAGTCGTTAATTGGGATTGGAACGGAAACCACCCACATCTCTCTTGGGATATTGTGTCTCTTTTCTTAAAAAAGCATAGTTAAGTGAATATAAATAGAATAGGACCATAAGTTGTTTACCATTGTATTTTTCTTTTGTTTGCAAACTGCATTAAGTTTAGGTTAAAGTTACTTATTATTGCATTTGTTCTCATGATAATCTTAATTTTATACCATCTTTGATTTTTACCTTATAAAAGGTTGATTTATGCCCAATCAAATTCTTTATTTCTTTCTCCTAAAAATTAAGGCCATGTTTGATTTGGTTTTAGTTTCTTGTTTTTCTAAACACAAAAATCGATAAAGAAAACACATTAATACAGATCAGAAATCGATTAAAAAAAACACATTAACCAATACAAAAATATAATAATCACAACAAAAAATTACAACATACAACCCAACTAAACATCCCCTAAGAAAGTGAGAACACTTACCCCCTAATGACCATTTCTTTTTAGTTCTGAACTATTCAAGACATAACACGTATATGTATATAAGAATGTTAATAAAATTATTTTATCTACAGGAACATATTTCATATAATATTATAGGATAATTATTTAATTTCATTGTTGTGAATATTTAAATCTAGAATTCAATTTTGAGAAGGAAGTGCTACCATACAGACTGTTCCCTAAACGTCTGTATTTGTGAGAATGAATCTTTTACAAAGTGGAAGAGGGACTCCTTAAAGTAAAAGGTTTTATGAGATTTTGATCCTTATTAGATTTCTACATTTTGAACCTTATTCGTTCTTGTTAATTAAGACACGTGTCCTTATTTTAATTATTAACTAGTATAATAAAATCAAATTTCTAATTAGATGGCTCAAACATCATATCTAGATGTAATAAATGATATCAAAATTATTAT
>JAOXYD010000005.1:6631171-6649788 GCA_028565735.1 Pinacopodium congolense | reverse complement strand
GTTGCTCAGATACTTATTTGCCTAATATAGCAAAAATCTGGAAGGACCAATCAGAAAACCCATGACAAACCCACCTCCTTATCTTGCTGCGTGGAATACACGCTTCCTCTCTACCCATGTCATATGCATTCTAGTGGGTCCCATCCTTTCATTTAAATTATTATGCAATTCTTCCAGCATTTCCCTCGCTAAGTCGCTATCCTTCCTCAAAACGTCCCAATCCTCTAAAACTCAAAGAAACACTTCAAGATGATTTTGTTTTTCCGGTAGAAGATATATATATATTTTTATTTTCTCCTTTTTTAAAAAATATTATAATTAAAAATATCTTATGATATAATCTTAATTAGTTTTTCTTAAATTATTCTAATAAAAATTATTATTTAAATTAAATTAAATTAAATCAGTCCTCTACAGTTTATCTTTTATTTTTCAATCAATTATATAATAGAATAAAAGAATATATTTTAATGAAATTAAAAATTATATAAAAGATTGACATTTTTTATTCTTCTCATAATTTAGAATTTTATCATTTTGTTTTTTGACCTTTACCAAAAGTTAAGATATATATATATATATATATGTAGAATACGTAGTTTTGGCGGATGGAGGCTAAGAGGCTTGGGAAGCAAGAGTATTTTGGTTGATCAAGTCAGCCATCTCCCTCCCCTCCTTCATGAGTAAGTAAATGGCTCTTTTTCATTTTATTTTTCCTCTATAATTCCATGATTGTAAGTTCCAACACTTGTTTGGTTTCTATAATTGGAAAATGGGGGGTAATCAGCTCGATCTTAAGAACAAAATTACAAGTGTTGGAACCTCTTTAATGCAATTATGAGAACTAAACTAGTAATTAAGTATTAGTAGTGAAGAATAATTAGTAGAAATTGTATTGAAATTAAAGAAAAAAAAAAGATGTAAATCTCTCCTCCACTCTCTCTCCTAATCTCCCTCTCCACTTGCCATTTCTCAGCTCACTCAAATTTTCTCTCTTCTCTCTGTGTGTTTTGATCTGAAAGTCTTTTCTTTTTTCCCATTTTCTTTCTCTGTATGTAAACACCAATCTTCGGTCGTAAAAAATTCGTGTTTTTTTCTTGCTTTTACACGCTCCCAACACCCTCTCGTTCTCTGTCGAAGAATTTCATCCTTTTGGCGTTTTGGGTTTTTCCTCTGAGGTGTGTTTGGGTGTGAAATTGGATTCCGTAGATCCGTTTCCAATGTTCTGCTCTTTCTACGGTCAGGTCTTTTTTGTGCTTTTTCACAAATTCCGGTTAGGGTCTTTCTCATTTCTGTTATTTTGTCATTTTTGGGCAATTGTGATGCTTAAGGTTTCTGTTAAGATGGGTCTAGATAGGTAATTAATTGACAATGAGCTGGTTAAGCTTAAAGTTGGCACCTTGGTTATTTGGGAATTTTAGGGATCGTTCTTGGGAATCTAACAGTGAATTGGGTTAAATCAGGTTCAAGTGTTCCTAATTTTGTAGTTGTTGAATTATACAATTCATGGCATTTAATGGTTTTTACTCTCTTTATTTATTGGTTTCAGGTATTCCTTTTTTACCCTTTTGTCAGCTCTCAGTTCATTTAGCCAGCATATTCAATATCAACTCTAGTTTTGGTGAATCAAAAGTTAAAAGCGTTTAGCTTTTCTGTCTTACTCGTCTTGGTCCCGTTCAGGTATTTAGCTGTTTGCTAGACTCTTTCTCTGTATTCCTTCTTTGGGTCTTCTTGTTCGTTTTTGTTGGAATCGAATTGTAATATCTGTCAGGATGTGAATAACTGGAAAAGAAAAGTTATTATTTAATAGAGGCATGTATAGTAATTAATGCAGGATATGTTGCAATAAATGACACCAAGCCTTTCGTGGGCTATTGACCGGGGAACAAATTATATTGCATGTAATTCATATATTTCGATCTTATTTAATAGTATTCCAATATAGATACGAGCTTGTGTTAGATCCACTTCCAATTTTTTCCAATATGGTGGTAAGTTTTTAGTTTCTATTTAATAAGGAGCGTTTTCTGTCTTCCCTATTCCACATACAGTATTTCCATCTAGCTTGGAGAGCCTTTCAGAATATGTTCTCTGTGAATTTTTGTTTTCCGTGTTTATAAGATCTGTGCCTTATTATTGGTTTGTCCCTATTCAAGAAGTTTTTGATTTAGCAATTAATTTAGTTATTGACTATATGATTTTTCTGCATGTGAAATGTATTCCATTTTCACATGGTTCATATAGTTGAATTTATCCAGTGTAGTTTGTTGGTTCTACGTCTTATTTTTGTTTTGGTAGTTTTGAAATATTTTTTATATATTTTTTTCATTTGACTATTAGCTTGAAATGCCTATGAAGATATTCGGTTGGAAAAGAAAGAATGCCATATTATTCTTTGTCTTTATGCAACTTTTGTTTTTCCCAACCCTCAATATCTTTACGTGTTCATTTCTCTATTCCATGGCATTGAACTGATTGGTAGGAATTGGCTGCGTGATTAGGAGATGACTCGCTTGATAAGTGATGGGGAAGATACAGTGATTTCTGAGGGACCAATTGAGTCACCATCGATTGAGAAAGGTGACTGTGGTGGAAGTGCGAATGGAGGAGTTGTTCTGAAGAAAGGACCTTGGACGACAGCTGAAGATGCAATTTTGATAGAGTATGTAAAAAAGCATGGCGAGGGGAACTGGAATGCTGTGCAGAAGCACTCAGGTCTTTCCCGATGTGGAAAAAGCTGTAGGCTGCGATGGGCCAATCACCTCAGGCCTAATTTAAAGAAAGGGGCATTTACTCAGGAGGAAGAGCGGCTAATCATAGAACTCCATGCAAAAATGGGAAACAAATGGGCACGCATGGCTGCACATGTGAGTCTAATTTACATTTGTTGGATATAGTTAGCACTTAGAATAATCTTCTTTTTTGTTGGGTTTTACATTTTTGCTGAGATATGTTACACTAGGGACCATGATCATGAACTAAAATTGTTTCAGCTTGTGTGAATTCCTTACATGATTTAGATATCTCCATTTGCCTTTCTATGTGCTAGTGCCACAATTTTAATATGGCATTGTTATTCTGTCTGCATTTCTTCAAAATAGTGTGGAATAAAGGATGAGATCAGGACAGTTCAATTGTAGTATGAAAAGCAAAACTGTACCATTAAAAGAAGTAGAGGATTTGCCATTTGGAATTTTGATCTGCCATAATGGAATGTGCTTGGCAAACCATCCAATAGTACTTAATGCTCTGAAAGTCAAGTCACTGAAAGCATCCTAAGCTAAATTATCATAAGTTCCACTCCATATTTGTTTTGTTAAGAATGCAGTTGGAACTATTTTCTTAACACCTTTAACTTTTTGTTAAGAGATTATTATATGAAATAAGTGGAAAAATGAAAGAGAACAGACTTCTAAGGAGGACTTTAGAAGTAAAACATTTGTGCGCGTTCTTGGCATAAAGTTGTTACAATGTCATAAAGATGAGAGTCATTATGTTTTGCTGTAACATTGCTTTGTTTTTTTTATTACTATTTTTTAGTTTGTTTCTGGAAGACAATTTTTTGCCACATCTTAAGCTTTGCTTTCTTTCCTCTTCTGCTCTTCTCAGTTGCCTGGTCGTACAGATAATGAGATAAAGAATTACTGGAATACCCGAATTAAGAGACGTCAACGAGCTGGCCTCCCATTGTACCCTCCTGAAGTATCCTTTCAAGGAATTCATGACAATCAACAAGGCCTGAACTTTAGTGGAATGGATGGTGGAGATAAACGTCATTGTGACCTCCTGCAAACCAATAGTTATGATATACCTGATGTCATTTTTGACAGTCTAAAGTCCAAGCAAGGCATCATACCTTATGCAGCTGAACTACCTGATACTGCTGTGAGCAGTATACTTATGAAAGGTCTTGGTTCTTCTCAGTATGGTAGTTTTTTGTCTCCAGCAGCTCATCGTCCAAAGCGTCTTCGCGAAACAATGACCTTGGTTCCTAGTTATGGTCACGATGTGAAAACTGAGTTCCCTTTGTTTGACCAGTTTCAGGAGGTTACTTGTGATAGGGTCTCTCATTCCTGCGGATTGTCTTTTCCATTTGATCCTGATCCTACTGTAAAAAATTCAGAATCATTCGACGAGAATGCAGATAGCCATTGCCTTTCTAGTCACAATTTCTCTGCTTCACAGCCTCAGCCCACTTCTGAGGCTGTGAAGCTGGAGCTCCCTTCACTCCAATATCCAGAAACTGATTTAGGTAGCTGGGGAACATCCTCCCCACAACCTTTGCTTGAATCTGTTGATACTTTTATTCAGTCTCCACCTGCTGGATTGGTTGAATCCAATTGTCCGTCACCACGCAACAGTGGGCTATTAGATGCTTTACTCCACGAGGCAAAAAATCTCAACAGTGGAAAGAATCAGTCATCAGACAAGGGTTCACATTCATCTTCTGTTACTCCTGGTGATATTGGTGACAGTTCTGCGTTGAACATTGGTGAGACAGAATGGGAAGATTATGGAGACACCTTTTCTCCATTGGGTCATACTTCACTTTTCAATGAATGTACTCCGATCAGTGCCAGTGGAAGTTCTCTTGATGAACATCCTCCTGCTGAGACCTTCACAGGTGAGCGTCTGCCCCCTATGACTTGTCAAGGTTGATATTTCTTACTGTGTATGAAGCATTTTGGAAAATCTTCTTATCTCCAGATGAATAAAAGACATCTAACTTCAGCAATTTTTATCAATTTTATAGCGACAGTCCACCTGGTTATGTCTCTCTATTTGATTTGTGTATTCTGGTAGCTATTGGATGTGTCCCAGTAACTCTAGTCCAGGGTCTGCTTGCATTAAGTATTTTACCATCTATTGGATGCATCCTAGGAACTCTAGTGTCTGCTTGCATAAAGTTCCATTGCAAATTGTTCATAACAAGGCTTGATTCTGCATTCGTAACTTGGACTGGAATTGGACTTGATTATCTCTTCTGTAGGGTGCTACATAAAATCAGAACCAGTCGAGATTTGGACCCCAGACACAGAAAAAGAAAGCAACGGTCAGCTGGATATTTCTGACCCTGATGCACAACTTACTCCAGAATGGTTTGAGCAGAGTTCTGTACACGTTAAGGACCAGGTGACCATGACTGATGCTATAGTAACACTTCTTGGGGATGATTTGAGCAATGACTATAAGCAGATGACAGTTGGAGCTTCTACATCAAATCAAGGATGGGGGCTCGGTTCTTGTTCATGGAATAACATGCCTGCTGTTTGTCAAATGACGGAGCTCCCTTGAATATCAAGCGCAAAATTTTTTCCATTGTTGCTTCATTCATGTGTTGATTGTTCAACTTACTGGTGAGATCGATCCGGGTCTGTTTTCCTGTTGGACTCAGAAAACCGGTCTAGGTTTGTGTCAAATTTATATGCTTCTATGTGAACATCGAACTCAAGGAAGAGCATTAAAATGCATTATGTTTCTGTTCTTTAATATTGTCGAACAAATATGAAGTTGAACTAAAAGCTTTTAGTTGTTTGATGATTTTCGTTTGTTTCTTCATTCCTTCTTTCTTTCTTTCTTTCTTTCTTTCCTTTCTGTGTTTCTTTTTTATGGGAGGTCAGTGAAGGGAGTGGAGGATTGAATGTGCACAATTAAAAAATATAAAGATTTTGAAGAGGAAAACATTAAGGGTTTCCTTTTCAAAATTAAGGAGCAATTGAATTAGGTTCAAGTGAGCATACAAACAATCAGGAATATTATATCTCAATTTAAAAACTTAAAATAATAGATTATGAGTCTCATTTTTTATATATAATTCACACAGTTATGTACATTTCTGACGTGAAACAACTCCACTGATAAATTTTCAATAAAAATTTTGTCCCACATATTCAATTGAAGTAAAATTATTGGCCGTCTCTTTTACAAAGAAAAATATCATGCAAATGTCTTTGTTATTCAATCTCAAGATTACTCCTTGAGTTGAGGCATATGAATATTGTTACGAGTTTCTTATACTATGTGTTAAAAGTGTGAAGAAAGACTTGAAGGCAAATTTGTGTTTAAGGAACCTTTAAGTAATATTTGTCATTGTATGTCTTACCAGTTGTTAGCTATCGTTATTCAACGAATACATATAGTTTGTAATTTTGTTTTAGTAAATCATTAAATGAAAATGGCACACTTCTCTATACTTTTGTGTCATTTTCTTATTCCTTTCGAATTCTCTTCTATTCCAGGTTTCACAATCTTATTTCTCCATCATTTTAGTATGTGATAACAACAATGTTGTTACTTGAAATCATCGATAATAATCAAAAGTTAAGATGACAAACCGGAAATGTGCTAAGAATTCAAAAAATTTTGAAGAATTGTCCTACAATCAAATGAAAGAAATCTGAAAGCAGGTGATGCAAGATCAATCTAAGCTTTAGAAGATGCGGTTAAATTAAGGTAAAAAAATAAATGAGTTGTGAGAGATTTTCTAGCAAAATGTGCTTAGACAATAGTTTTAATCTCAGTTCTCAGTTCTCAGTCTATTACTGCATATAAGGTGGAAAAACTAGACATCTTATGACAATTTCGAATGTTAAAACATAAAGAAACACCACTATGTGGGCTCTACAAATTTTATTAAGGTAAATTATCTTCCTTTCGTAATTGGATATATAAGGCAAAAGAGATTTTTATGGTTTATCTAATTCAGCTTGATGTTACATTAATTAAATCATTATATTTACGATCAAAATAATTATGAGAGAATCAACAAATTTCTTTTCAGGAGCGATTCAAAAAAAAAAAAGAAAGAAAGAAAGGCATTAAAAGACTCTTAACCAACCTTAGACATTCTAAGATCATTGTTGTATGTTTAGAGTGAATTGGCTCATAATAATATCAATTGCTTATGCATAATAGACTAACCAAAAAAAGAGTTCATGGAGTGAATATATTATAGCTCTAACATAAAAATTCAAAGAAGCAACATTTGATGACCAGTTATAGATTCCAAAGGTCTGTAACAAATTGGAAAATTATGAAGTATTGCACCTTAATTGACATGTATTATAACAAACTTCAAATTTCAAAATGCTAGTTAGTTTCTTTTTAAAAGGATTGAAGCTATAATTAAAATTATATGTGAAATTGTTAAATTCCATATAATAAGCTTATGTCATCCCCAAGAAATAAAATACTATTGCCTCTATTTGCACCGATCCAATAGATTATTGACCACTAAATCTTCAAACCACCCTACTTTCTCCTCATTTTACTTTATAGCCAACTTAACACCAAAATCACCACTAACAACATGACTATTACCTTCATTTATAGTACCTTTTTTTTAAGAACCTTAACATAAAACCCATTAAAAAACAACGAAGATAATTGAGCAGTAAGGAGTTTGTGTACAAAGACTTGCAAAACTTAGCATAAGAACATTCAAGAGAGATGCAAGAGAAAAAATTCAATTATCATTTCATAAGAAAAACCGTGAAATAAATCATCATATTTACGATTACATTAATTAGGAGAGAATCAACAAGTTTCTTTTTTGGAGCGATTAAAAAAAAAAGGCATTAAGAAACCGTCCTAACCCAACCATAGACATTCTAAGATCGTTGTTGTATGTTTAGAGTGAATTGGCTCATAATGATATCAATTGTTTATGCATAATGGAGTGACCATAGAAAGTGTTTATGGAGTGAATAAATTGTAGTTCTAACATAAAAATTCAAAGAAGCAACATTTGATGACCCAGCTACAGATTTCAAAGGTCTACAGCAAATTGGAAAATTATGAAGTATTGCACCTTATTTGACATGTATTATAACAAACTTCAAATTTCAAATTGCTAGTTAGTTTCTTTTTAAATGGATTGAAGCTATAATTAAAATTACATGTGAAATTGTTAAATTCCATACAATGAACTTATGTCATCCCCAAGAAATAAAATGCTATTGCCTATATTTGCACTCATCCAATAGATTATTGACCACTAAATCTTCAAATCACCCAATTTTCTCCTCATTTTACTTTATAACCAACCTAACACCAAAGTCACCACTAACAACATGACTATTACCTTCACTTATAGTACCTTTTTTTTTAAAGAACCTTAACATAAAACCTATTAAAAAACAATGAAAATAATTGAGCATTAAGGAGTTTGTGTACAAAGACCTGCAAAACTTAGTAGAAGAACATTCAAGAGAGATGCAAGGAAAAAAATTCAATTCTCATTTCATAAGAAAATATGTATAGTGCCTAATTCCTTATATAACAAAAGAGCTAACAAAAGCTAATATCCAAGAAAAGGAAAAAAGGAAAGGAAGACTAAACTACCTTTACTAATAAAACAATAGCCAAATACAAAATATATACAGAGACAAATAATATGTACAACTTGTTACATGCCCCTCTCAAGTTGGTGCTTAGTAAACATCAAGCAATCCCAACTTGGACAGTAGAAAAGAAAAGGAAATAACAGATAGAGGTTTTGTAAACATATCTGTAAGTTGTTGTTTGGAGGTAAGATGTTGAGGAAGGATGAGACCAGCTTTTAATTGATCACGTACCAAATGGCAGTCGATCTCTAAATTCTTTGTGTACTTATGGAAGACTGGATTTTTAGTGATATGGATGACTGCTTTATTATCGCACTATAAAGGAACTGATTAAGACATTTTAATATGCAAATCATGAAGAAGATAGGTGATCCAAAGCAGTTCACAAACGGTTGATGCCATACTCAAATATTTGGCTTCCACTAAAGATTTAGAAACTGATGATTGTTTCTTTGCTTTCCAGGAAATCAAGTAAAAACCAAGAAATATGCAAAAACCATTTAGAGATTTCTTATAATCTAAACATGTGGCTCAGTCAGCATCACAAAATGCCTAAAGGCAGAAATGAGGGCGGGCAGGATTAAAAATACCTGTGGAGGGACAACCTTTAAAATATTTAACCAAATGAATTGCTGCTTCCTAATGTTGTGAACATGGAGCTTGTGTATATTGACTGAGTTGCTCCATAGATGATATTTGGTCTTGTGAAACCAAAGTATAACAGTCTACCAACAAGTCTATGGTATTGATCAGGATTAGGGAGTAAAGAACCATTATTTTTATGGAGCTTAATTCCTAGAGGTAGAGGGATGCTGGCTGGTTTGGTAGCTGAAAGACTAACATCATTGATGATGTCCAAGGTTTATTTTGGCTAGTTGATAATAGGTCCTTGGGTAGACCTGGAAATTTCCAAACCTAGGAAGTACTTGGCATGTCCAAGATCTTTGATGGTGAACTTGTCTTGTAAAAAATTCTTAACTGCAATAATATCAACTTTAGATGATCCAGTTATTAAAACATCATCCACATAGATCAAAAGAGCTAGAAAAGAATCTTTAGTGAACTTAATAAAAAGACAATGACCATGTTGTGATTGTAGGAAACCAAACTGATTCAACTGAAATATAAACTCATGATTCCATTGCCTTGAAGCTTGCTTAAGGCCATATAAAGATTTTTTCAGTTTGCAAACCTGGCTTATGTCAGCCCTTAAATAACTATCTGGTGGTACCATATGGACTTCTTTATCTAAAGTATCATGCAAAAAAGCATTGTTAATATTAATCCGATGCAAGGGCCATGAGTATGAAGATGCTATGGCTAATAATAATTTGACAGTAACAACCTCTGTACTAGGAGAGAAACTGTTTGTATAGTCCATACCCTTAATTTGGTTATACCCTTTAGTTAAAAGTCTAGCTTTAAATATGTTAACACTACCATCAAGATTTAGCTTCAATTTATAAACCTACTTAGAGCCAATGGGTTTCTTTCCTTCAGGTAGTTAAGTCAGCTCCCAGGTATGGTTAGTTTCAAGAGCATCCAACTCTTGCTGCATTGCTTTAACCCAATCCGCAATGTCCTTAGCCTGATTATAGGATTACAAATTGGCTAAAAAGGACATGTATGTGGAAGTAAAATGTGTGGGTGTAATAAAAGTGGAAGGGTTAGAGCTGATAGATGTAGGACCGAAAGATATAAGAGGATCTGTTATAAGAGAGTCAACCTTAGCACAGGAAGCTTGGCATACAAAGTCATCTAACTAAGTACTATTACTTCTCCTAAGTGAATCTCCATATTCAACTTGACTATCAAGGGGAGCCATTGAAGTGTCAGTGTTATACACAGATACTTATGAAGGTTTGGATGAGGGCAAGGGAAGAGAGACAGGTGCATTAGAATGGGTATCAAGGTCGACTGGTATAGATGGTAAGGGTACAGCAAGTGTTAAAGGAGCTATGTGTTTGTATGGAAAATGAAGTTCATGAAAGATAACATCCCTGGAAACCAAAATTTGGTGAGTTTTAAGGTTAAACAGTTTGAAAGCTTTCTGACCTAGATTGTAGCCAATTAAGATACATTTGAAGGCTCTCTGGTCAAGTTCGTCTGTGTGAGGTGAAGTGTTTATGGTAAAGTAAAAACACCCAAAGGTTTTTAGATGAGTATAATTAGGTGGCTGACCAAATAAGAGTTCATAAGGTGATTTCTAATTTAGAAGTGTAGTCGATAATCTATTGATTAAGTAAGTGATAGTTAATATGGATTCCCCCCCTCCAAAAAAAAAAAAAACTGTTTAGGTAGAAAAGCCTGAAATATGATGGCTCTTGGAACCTAAAAGAGATGCTTATGTTTACTTTCTGCCACCCCCATTTTTTTGGGGCATATAGACACACGATTTCTGATACACAATGCCTAATCTAGTAAGAAGATATTGTCAATCCTTACTTACGAATTTAGCTCCGTTATTTGTCCTAATTGCCTTTACTCTTTTATTAAAATGAGTACTTTTCATTTTGAAGAAAGATGTCAGGATATGGACAGCTTGAGGTTTATGACTCATTTAGTAGGTCTAAGTGGGCCTATTGAAGTCATCTACTACTGTTAGAAAGAAATTTTCACCAGATAAGGAGTTTTGCTTATAAGGGCCCCATATGTCTATGCTAATCAACTGAAATGTTTCAGTTATATGGATATTACTTGGGAAAAAGGATAATCTTTGTTGTTTAGCCATAGGACAGATATTACAAAAATGATCTAAACCTTTCTCTTTATTTCCAACACAATCAACATATCTCAATACATCAGTAGATGGGTAGCCTAATCTTAAATGCCAAACTGAATTCAATGAAACATAATTAACAACTTCAAAAACAAGCTTTTCAATATATAAAGTATACTACTGAATAGTTTCTTTATAGAAAGAACTCCTATCTAATATGTATAATCTCCCAACTACTCTCCCCAAAGCTAGTATTCTCTTAGTCTTCAGGTTCTGTATAGTATAGTGGGAAGCAAAGAATTTGAAAATAATCAAAGCAATGTTAGCTAATTTATTAACAGAAAGCAAGTTGTATTTGAAGGTGGGAACATGCAAAGCTTAAGTTAAAATGAGTTTAAGATTTAATGTGATATCTCTTATATGATGAACTAACTTCAATGAGCCATCTGGGAGATAAACATGGTTAAATCTATCAACAAAAACTAGGTTTTTTTAATAAATTGTGATCCACACACATATGATTAGTAGCCCTTGTGTCTAATATCTAAGATCCTGGTTCCAATGAATCTAGGCAAGTCAAAGCTTTAAATGGGGTCATATCTACAAAGTCGTTCAGTTGGGTAAAGTTCACCATGATTGGGTTTGTTGAAGCTTTCCCTTTCATAAGCTTTATCAGCTCCTGCTTGATCATCTCAACCAGATAAGGATTGTTGCTATTCTTCTCTGTTTCCTGTTTGATATCAACAGAAACTGCATTAGCATCAAAAGATTTGCCTATAGGTTTCCTTCTTCGTTCCTGTAGCTCTTTATACTAGTCAGGGACCCCATGCAATTTAAAATAGGTATATTTCTCATACCCATTTTTCTTACAGTTGTTACAGAACAGACCATTCTTATTTACAATCCCTCCTTGTTGCTTTTGTTTCCCTTACTGTTATTATATTCAACTGGTGTCTTATTTAGCAGTGTTTTAACCATCATAGCATTGGTTTCTACTGAGTAAAAAGTTTCAAAATTCACTTCCCTCTACTTCTCTACCTGTAAAACAATTGAGTAGGCCTTATTAACACTAGGTAGAGGATCCATACTTAAAATTTTGGTTTCTAAAGTTGTCATAGCCCTCATTCAAACCCATCAAAAATTGCATTAGTTAATTAAGGGAGACTGTATTAGCTAGACCCTTCCTAGTATCAAATACACTGTGTTATCACTCCACACGTACAACTTGGAATGGGTATAAGACACACAAGTTCATCTAAAGTTTTTTTAGCTTAGTAAAATACTTAGCTATGAATAAGGTCCTTTGAGAGATGGAGCTGATTTCTCTCTGTAATTGGTAAACTAATGGCTCATTAGACCATAAATACTTTCTATACTTCTTAGATACATAAAGAACAAAAAACACATCTATTTATACTATTCTCAAGGCCAATTAGCTATTGCCCAATGTTCTTCTCATTTAATAATAGATCCTTTACAGAATCTTCCTGGTGCAAAGTGACCATTTCATATTATTCATATTCGGTCAATCGATAGGCATAATTCGGTCGACTGATCTTTAAAAATTGTTCATTCGATTGACCAGTTCCATGGTTTGGTTGACCGATCTTCTTTCGGTCAGCCAACGCTCTCTTCAACAAGTGTATTTGGTCAACCGGTATAACTTCGGTCGACCGACCTCTTCAATATCTTCATTCGGTCGATCAATCTATCCATGCGGTCGACCAACCTTTTTTAAGTTAGCATAACTTTGACCCAGTCTCAGCCCAGTCAATCCAAACTTAACCCAATTCATCACAAACAAAACAATACTAATAAATCTTAATACATTTTACACAATTATACAAACTTATAAGTCATAGAAATTTCACCAAATTACCAACTTAATTACTTATTCATCACATACACTCTAAATACTAAACAAACACAACAAAATTTATTCAACCTTTAACTAGAACATTATTTCATGACTTACACAAGTCATACAAATTTCACGGAATTGCCAACTTAATTACTTATTCATCACATAAACTCTGAATACTAAACAAACACAACAAACTCTACAAACATATTAGTAGAAACACTTTGTCATCATCAAAACAACGGTGGAACCAATGCTTGGTTCAACATTATTATTGGTTTAAAAACACTTAATTGATGTTATATTATGCTTAATAAATAGGTTACCCCCTTTTGGATGAATTCTGGATTAAGAAACGAGAGAATGGACTCAATTATGGAGCAACAAGCCTAAGGTTGCCTTAATTATGGAATAAGGAAAAAATGTACAAAAATATAAGCTAGAAAAGAGCAAGTCATGCAAGACACACGTGACTTTCTCTTACAAAAATGGTAGCAAAAAGAATTAGGATGAGAGGGACGTAAAAGCTTTTAAAAGCTTTAAACAACAGTAGTAAAAAGATTTCAAGACAAAAAAATGTTTTAAGCTTGGCAAAAAGGAAAGATTAAGGGAAGGACATGAAGCCCTAGGGAGGAAAAGTACAAAAGCTTTAAAATATTTTAAGGATACAAGAGTAAATCACGTTAATATATATACAAAGTTGCAAAAATGTTTATAGAGGGGGAGCTCTCTTTGGTGGCAGCAGCAACATGTTTGGAAGCTCTCATTGGAATTTTTTTTTTTGGATTGCATTGTTCTCTCATTTTAGTCATGCCTTCATTAGATTTCACTGTTTCTTTTTATTTTCCTAAGGCCTTATGTCCTATTGCCAAATGCCTTCATTTTTAGTCCTTTAGTTTAATGCTTTCTTAGGTAAGAGTGTTTAGGCTGTTTTATGCATTTTTATTGTATAAACTTGAGATTTTTATTAATGGATGGCTTTATTTGATTTTCCAAAAGCTTGTTCTTTTATTCCTAGCCCTTATTTTTATTATGTTGAATTTTTTATTGTTAGTTTATCATTTTTTTTAGTTAATTTCATAATAGTAACTTAAGTTTTGCTTAGGTTGGAAGGTATAGATGGGATTTTAGATGAATAATTATGAGAATTGATTATGAATTGAATGGGAATTTTGATTTAGGTCAAGGATGAGATGGAATTTAGGTTGAATGACATGAGTTAGGTATTAATATGTAGGATTGATCACCTAAGGTATAATTTCTAGTTTAATTGCTAAGAATAAGCTTGTGATACGTAATAGTCTTAATGATTTCCAAAAGTAGCATAAATTAATTGGATTTGTCAGTGAACTTAACTAATTAATCTAGGATTCCAATTCTCTATTTTACACAATCCAAGATTGTAGCTTACGCTAGTCATTCCCGAGTACTTAAAGTTGTTGCATCATTAAATCTACAAAGCTTGTTCTATGTTATTGCGCAGTTAGAGATACTTTCAGAGCTTGTTGGATTTATCTAAAGTTAGAGGAACTTAGGATTCATGGCCCTATTTGGATCTATAGGCTAGCATCTTAGGCTAATCACAATCTATATGTTTCGATGATCAGTTATAGGTCTTGAATTCTAGAAATATGTTCCGTCTAACCTTTCCTATTTGTTAGTTATGTCCTATCTTTTGCTTTGTGTTCGTTATTTGTCTTTTTTTTAGTTTTATTGTCTTTGCATTCATGGTTTTTTATTTTATTTTCTTCTAGCACAACCCTAGGAATAGCTTAGAAACACTACCAATTCTCTATAGGATCGATCCTAACTTACCTTACTACATAGTTAGTTAAGTAGTTATGTATTTTATTATTTGTTAAGCTTGTGATAGCTCTACCCGAGAACTTTTGCCTAATTTATTGACTTAAATAAGGTCACATAACTCGAGGTTAGTGTTTGATCTACATTAAGGAATCTATGATCTCAAAAATCTAGAACTTAAATCAAGATAAATGGTGAATACGTACACATCCTAGAGGATTAATCATCTGAATCCTATCTTCATCATTATTGTTATCTATATGAGTTCGGTTAAGCAATTTGCTTTTATTTGTTGTTTAAATTTTTGCTATCAATAAATCAATCCATTTGAATCTTGTTCAGCTAGATAGTTGAGATAGACATTCACTAGTAATAGTAGTCTATGTGGATTTAACCATAGACTCACCTTAGCTATATTGCATTATGATAGGTACACTTGCCTAGTTGCGCGTTGTGATATTTTTATTATGATTCTTGGATAATTTTATTTAAAACTTATGTACATATCACACAAAGCATCAAAGATCACCATCATAATCATTTGCATTGCAATAATGAGAGCAAGATGATACCTCTTCATTTTCCATGAAGTAAAAGTGAGCCACTTTTTCTTCACTTATTAATTCAATTATATCATCCCATGTGGTAGCTTTTAAAGTTTTCATTTTCTTGGGTTTGCTCTTCTCCTTTTTGTCATTCTTTCATGTTTATCACCATCCTTGAAGAAAGGGCATTAAAATCTCATATGTCTAAATTCCTCACACTTAAAATAAGTAAAGTCAAAAAATTTGGACTTAGTATCATAATAACCTTCTTTAGAGTCCCTCCTTTTTGAAAATGTCTTCTTCCTTAGGAATTTCTTTTAGCTTCTTCATAAGTAAAGAATTTTTTTCTCATAACTACTATTTATTAAGGTTTTGGGATCACTTCATTCTTCCTTTGACTCCTTGAAATCCATGTCCTTCCTTTTTAGCATAATCTCCTCCTACTATATTTTTGTGATCCTCATCTCATATGTAAAGAGAGATCTTATCAATTCTTTCAAAAGTAAATGATTCATATCTTTATTTTTCTTAAAGTATCGTTACCTTGGCTTCATACGATTTAGGTAGAGATATAAAAATCTTTCTCACTAATTCATCGTTAGTGTAAGTCTTACCAAATCCTTTAAAAATATTTATAATATTAATGAATCTAGTATACATGGAGGATATACTTTCGTCATGTAGCATATGGAATCATTCTTATTGATAAGTAAGCATGCTAACATAATTCTTTTAATTGATTAGTATCTTTATGTTTTATTTCTAATGTATGCCAAATTTTATATACAGATTCACACATGGATACCTTATTAAACTCATTTATTTCTAAAGTATAACATAACATACGTGTAACATACTATTTAAAGACACTAATTTTTTATCATTACTATCCTAATCTTCCTCTAATTTTGAAACTTTTGGGTCTCTTATAATTTTTGTGGAGATGTGAAGTCCTTTTGAAACAATTTTGCATAAACCTACATTTTCTGCCATTAAGAAAAATTCATCCTAATATTTCAATAAAAATAATCATTTTTATCGAAAAATGAAGTTCTACTAATATTTTGACTTTTTTATAAGAGGATGTTACCAATGTGTTCAAATGTGCCATTCTAAATCTTTTCACTACAATTTCACTAGAAATAAGTATAAGTCCTTACTTTCATAACACTTGTTGGTCCTATATGGCTCTTATAGGTGTAATTAAAATTTTCTAAGTTTTTCCCTAATTCAAAAATTCACCTTAAATATAATTTCAATGAAATGGGAAATTATAGGAATATATTGAAAATTAAACAATCAATATATGTTAAATTAAAACAAACTTGTAAAATGAAAAAAAGTAGGGAAAGAGAGAGGCAACCTAAATTTATAATGCTTCGACGTAAAAACTGTGCCAACATCCACTTTCTAACCACTTGTTTGAAATTTTCATTGTAATCTTCCTTTACAAGTGAAAAGCAACCCTTATACAACTCTTCTTACAATGAAAAGCAGCCTTATAATCTCAGTTTCAACAAACTTATAGAGAAACATACTTAAATGCATTTTATTTTACTCAACTAAATTGTTTAAGAGGGTTCATAAATAAAACCGATGATAATATATCAAAAACCTTAATAACACACTTAATCTAACACTGGTCGACCCATTCCTCTAGAAAATAGTTTTTAATACTTTCAAAACTTTTCCTATGACATCCTATCTATTCTTTTTAATAAAACGTAACTCACACATACTTCAAACAAGTTTCCTAAAATCATTTTAATGCTTCAAGAGGATTTCCTTTAAACTTCTCTCCTCATTATGAAACCTCCTTGCAAAATACCTAAGTATGAATACACATACATAAGTTGAGCCCTTAAACATTCTTAAAGATTCAATATAAGAATTACAACAAAGATTACATGAGATAACCTATTTAAATTCACTATCTTAATCCTTGAAACTTCATTTAATAATTTGATCTTGATATATCATCACTCTAGCTCTAATGGCTTCAATTTGTATTTTTGTACTTCTTTCTCATCCTTATCTTTTCAATACATGAAAGACAACAAAACCCTTAGTAGTAAAGATGCTTTTCATCATCAAAGCACTAGTTGGAACCTTCCTTGATTCAACAATTTAAATGCGTAGACTTATGATCATATGAATTTAGAGGTAGGTTTAAGAATACCATAATAAAAAAAATTGTAAGATTGTTGCCTAAATTTAAATTTACTTGGTTTATTGACCAATCTCAAGATCAACTAAATTTGAATGGGATCCTAGCCCTCTAAAGAGATAAAAGTAATATTTTCATAATAGTAGTAAAGCTATTATTTGAAATAAAATAATGAGAGTAATCAAATATATGATTAAAGTCTTAATCCTTTTTGTTGTTAATGTAAATACAACTAGTACAGCAAAGGATCCATTACATATTTCTAGTAGACCAACTAAATAAGTTAGGAGTAAGAATTGTAGTGAGGCTTTAAATGGGTTATTCAAGACATACATGCAAACAAAGCTTCAAAGATCATGTCAAAATCCCTTTTTGAAAGTTTAAAAAGCCTAAAGAAAGACCAAAAATGAGTTAACATGATCCAAGCTAATTTTAGAGAAGTTTCATATGCCTAAGCCCATCATATTAGAGCTAATTTCATATATCACAACTCATTTAATTTTTGAGAATTTATTTTATTTTAATTGATTGTATTTTACTTACTTATAAAGCCCAAAATATGATTGACAAGTTTTTATAGTTATTTGATAGGTAAACAATTTATGAGTTATTATAGAAAATACTAATTTGATTAAGAAAAGTCCTAAAGACAATACTTTCCTTTTAGGATTCAGATTCTTAATTAAAATAAGAACATTTTCTAAACTTATAAATTAGGGTTATTCATGTTTGCTATGTAATCCTTATATAAATGGCATGTTTTTAAGCAATAAAGCATATTTAAGTTGCATACTTTTAATAGTTGTGAGTGCTTTCTACCTTAATCTTTATTGAACTTTTGAAATTATTAAAGAATTATTTCTTTTTTATTTTCAAAAACTTGGTTCTGAATTATTTATAATTAAAGAGTTAGTTTTTTTGTAAATCTGATTTAGCTTTCTCAATGAAATTCAATCTTGTTTGTGGACTCTTTAGGTCTTTGATTGCGGTTGGCCACATAAAAAATTAACTCAAATTAATCTATCTTTCATGCACAATTTAACAATTTAATTGAAGACCAATATTCAGCAAGCGTACCGGTCGAATCAAGTAATAAAGTGGAGTATATTTAAGACTTCGAGTATCGATCCCACGAGAAAGTTTATAGGATGTAAGTACTAGGTCAATCGGATTACAA
>JAOXYD010000005.1:6613939-6631071 GCA_028565735.1 Pinacopodium congolense | reverse complement strand
TCAATTAGTATACTCTATGTAAACCAAAATAGGAAGGAGGCTTAGTATAATCCCTATCTATCTATCAATGGTGCAAAGTTGATTGTATGAAACTAGTTGGATTACTCAACCATTGCCAATCCCTACTCGAATGTGGACAGACGTGTCAATGAATTTTATTGAAGGATTACTGCTATCAAACGGACATACTGTTATCATGGTAATTGTCGATTGCTTAACAAAGTATGCTCACTTTGCACCTTTAAAGCATCCATTTACTGCAATTACTGTTGGTAAGGCATTTGTAGCTAATGTGGTTCATCTTCATGGAATCACAACATCTATTGTCAGTGACCGTTATAAGGTATTTATTAGTTCCTTTTGGCAAGCATTGTTTTAGTTACAAGGAGTTAAGCTTTGTCTGCACTCTAGCTATCACCCTTAATTTGACGAATAAACCGAGGTGGTAAATCGAACCTTGGAGCAATACTTAAGATGCTTTGCAGGTGACCAGTTACGAAAGTAGTTCGAATGGATTCCTTGGGCGGAGTTTAGCTATAATATATCGATCCATTCCTCCACAAAAATGACACCTTTTGAGGTTGTATATGGTATTCTACCATCAAGTTTACTGACTTATATTCTAGGCACTTGTCATGTTCAAGCAGTTGATGAATACTTACGGAATTGTGATTCCATTTTATGCTAGTTAGGTCACAATCTTTTACTAGCTCATAATAAGATGAAACGTTAATCTAATCAAAGATGACAGGAGGTCTCTTGTGTGGTAGGAGATTATGTTTATCTTAAGCTCCAACCATATTGGCAGAATTCTGTAGATTTTCGAGCTTCAATGAAACTTGCTCCACTATATTTTACTTTTTACGAGATTATTCAAAGGATAGGACCAGTGACATATAAATTAGCTTTGCCTCTAGGTCCTCAAATTCATGACGTATTCCATATTAGTCTCTTGCAAAAACATCAGGATCACACGTCCCTCCAATTTCTACTACCTTTCCCCTAGTTACGGATAATTCTATCATTCTTCCTTAACTTGAAGTAGCGCTTGATTATCGAGTCATACATAAGAGCAAATATCATCCAAAGTCTGAAGTTTTAATTAAATGGAAGGGAGCCTCAATTGAAAATGTTACTTAAGAAAATGAGTGGCAATTTTGCAAATCATATCCAGACTTCATCCTTGCAAACAAGGATTCCTGGGGGGAAGGATTATTACGTGCCAACGTGTGTACCAACGTGGAACACATTTCCACATTTTCACATTTCTATGATTTCTTTAGTTAAGTTTTTATCTTTAATTTTCATTTTATCTAGTTAGGTTTTTAGCAGTGTAAGAATATTTAATAACCTAAATCATTCTTAATAAAATTCACGCAAATTAAACCCTAAACCTTCTCTTAAACTCTCTTTCTCTATTCTCTTTCTCTTCTCTACCAAATTCTATCGTATCACTTGTCTCTCCTTTCATGTCTCTTTCTTCTTCCTCTCCAGGTGGTTTCACAATCTTATTTCCATGTCAAATGCCTTCTTCCATTGTTAACAAAAACTTCGTTAAATTGCACAAGTTTTCTTGGCACTCTTTAGGCACTCAATTGTGACAATCAGAAAGTGAGCACCTTTAATTCTTCAAAATTAGGGGGGATATTGAAGAAAGATAGGATTTTTTAATCAATGGAGCCTACCAATCACATTAAACTTCTTCAGGGAAAAATAAAATTTGGGAAAATTTTAAAATTTCCCTTATATTTATAATGTATTAGTAGTAGTACAGGATCAAATCAAACTGCTAGTAAACAAGTTGAGAAAAACTACAAACATGCATTGGACGCTCGATCACCAGCCCCTGTAAATATGATATCTTCCTGAGTGCCCCTTGAAACTGTTCAGGGAGCATACTAGATATAGCTTACAACTTTATGAAAATCATGAAATGAGAGAATGCTCTTTCAACTCCTGTTCAATAGAAGTATTAGGAGTGACAAGCTGATGACTGGCACTAATGAACACACAGAAACTGACCATGAACTTGACGCACCTAAATCATCATCTCGCTATAAAGCAGTGAACTTCTACTTCTACCATATGATGTTTCTTTCCTGCCTTCAGTTTCCGAGATATCACCTCTACTTGAGAAGGAACGTTGGTATGCTGCAGACGATCTTTGTGAGGAGATGGTAGGCATTGGTGGCGATGGTGGAAGCCTTACGTTCATCACATCCATGCTATTTGAGGATACAGTTTCTTCAGTATAACTTGTATCGTCTTCTAATTCAGAGGACTCCAGTGTGCTGCTAAGTGAATCCGATCGTGCAGGAGACAACTCATTGATATTTTGTGATTTGTTGTTTTCCATTAGGTACTCCAAGGCATAAACCACCTGCAAAAGATATTGAAGGGGTCAAGCAGGTGCTTTAGAGTTAGTTTTGACACGCTTTTTGAGTTGGAAATATTCCAAATAGAAACAATTCTCAAGAAGAGTTACTTTATCCATGGTTAATCTCTTCTGAGGGTCCTTGCTGAGACATTTTTCTGCCACTCTAACCATCCAAAATAGTTGATGCACATCATGAGAGTCCAATATCCTGGGATCAATCAAGTCCGGATAGTTTCTTTCCTTCAATAGGGGCCTTGCCTGCGAGAGAAGATTCTTCAGGAATGCATGAAAGCAAACAGAAATTATATGTTCAAGTTCCATTTACTAGTTGAAGATTCTCAATGTTTCAGGTAGTGACTGACTAGTTTACTCAATATTCTCAATGTTTCAGGGCATGAAAAAACCGTATGAAGGCTAAAGCCAGAAATGACACGCTTCTGTTGAGTGGAATTTATTACTGAGAGACTCGCTGTTAATATAAGAATGCAAATAGTGTCGAAAGTCTCACCCATCCGACAAGGCTTTTCCCTCCAAGTGCCTTGTCTGTAGTCTTGAGTCCAGTGATCAGTTGTAATAACACCACCCCGAAAGCATAAACATCTGATTTGGTTGACACTTTCCCACATTCAGCATACTCTGGTGCTAAATATCCCAGAGTCCCAACAACCGTCGTCTCCAAGGTGAGATCTCCATTTTGAGTCCTTGCAAGGCCAAAATCGCCGAGCTGATGAGACAAACATGTTAGATAGCTCTTATGCGGGGAAAAGCTCTGGAAATACCATAAAGATTGAGTAAGAGGTGCTGTGTGTTGCCCTATGTTCTAATCTGCAGATGGTATTTGGTTAGATCATGTCTGAAATGGACTGCATTAAAGAATACAGCAATATCTGTTTTCTGTTGTATCTGAAATTCAATTTGCTGGACTATTTAATACAACAAGAAGAAAAGGGATGGACCAAACGTCAGAAAACAGAATGAATATCTATAATTTCAAAATTTTCAGATATGAACACGGTTGAGAGGAGAAACTATATGGATCATTACCAACACGTGGTGATTATGGTTTATGAGGATGTTGTTTGGTCTCATATCTCGATGGATGATGTTATTATCGTGCAGATACTTCAGGCCTTTTGCAGTTCCCATGGCTATCCTCATTCTCTTTTCCCAACTGAGTGGCCTCCGGCTATGCTCTGCATTATTTTAGCAGTAAAAACCCTATGGTCAGGCTTTTTTAAGCTGAACTGATTAGGAAATTGTTGCACTGGAAATTAAACAATTGATCGCATACTTCTTACGTGATATATGTTGGTCCAATGAACCATTGCAGACATATTCATAAACAAGCAGCCTGCGGCTTCCTTCTGAACATGATCCTAACAACATCACCAAGTTCTCATGTCTGGCTTTGCTAAGCACATTAACTTCAGACTTGAATTCCTTCTCTCCTTGGAAGCTTGCGCTTTTATGTTGCTTGACAGCAATTTTCATCCCATTCAGCTCTCCCTTGTAGACAGAACCAAAACCACCTTCAGATAGGAAGTTCTTTTCTGAAAATCCACCTGTGGCAGCATAGAGCTCTGCATAACTGAAGTCCCTCTTCCATCCAATCTTCGGTCGTCTATTCTTGCAAACCGAGCAAATGGATTGCTGGAATACATCATCATTTTGGCTTTCCTCCCTACCAGCATCATTGTTCATAGGTAGTTTTTGTTGTTCATCTGGGGATGATTCTTTTTGACCCTTTTGTTGAAATCCAGTGGGTGATATGTGGATTTGCGCTTCCTGTGTTTCTGTTACAGTATGTTTAGTGTTTTCATCCTCCTGCACGCTTGAAGTAGAAGCAGCTGCCATCACTGTGTGATCATTTGATTTCCCGTAACCATCCCAGGCGATTTCTTTACCCCGATCAGCTTGTTTTTCTTTGCCTGAACTGCCTTTGGGAGGAGTTATAGGTTCTGCATCAGCAATGGCTTATATTCAACTGCTTGCCATTTGTGCATGTGTTAATGACTACACCTACTTAAAAATATACAGATGTGATGCTTCTATTTGTGCTTTGTTTATGCATGTCACCCATTTTTCACATGAAGGTATGCTTTGTGCTAAAAGTAAATGAAAGCAATATAACTTTGCTAAGAGTAAATGAAAGCATCTAGTATGACTTGGATGTAAATGTCTCTGACATCAAACTGAGGCATTGCCACCAGATACGAAATAGGCAATGGAACTGTGATCACTGCAATGTAGCCCTCAATTAATGTTAGTTTGTTTTATCCTGAATATGCTGTTTGAATTCAATGCACGGAATTTATTTCAGATGATCTAACAGCAATTTAAGGGCTTACTATGGGGAAAGATTCCATCCTTGCTTCCTGGTATCATCTCATCATATCTTACTCCGCCATGGAGACTGCTCCCAGAACTTCCTTCGCTCGAAGTACTTTTTTGGACTATTCTTTTTGGTTCTCGCAGTTGCTCGATAGTGTTGTCACTCTTCATCCTCGATATGCCACATGGTAGCTTTTCCATGAAGTACTTCTTGTCTTTCTTCATTTGCCTGCAGAAAAAATGCACATATGTATTCAAGAACCAAGCAACTCTAGTTATAATTATGAAGTGCTTACAGTTAAAAACTATCTGAAAAATTTTGCATAATGACTAGGGATAGAGCTGCACATAAGCTGTGTTTTCTCCATCCGAACTTCATTCTACTTTGATGCCCCTCAGCTTTTAGTGCCAGAATGAGTTAATGATAACTACTAGAATAAATTGATCTGATACCATAACTTTACCAATGGATCTAACTCATGTCACACAACTTAATCAAAATCTGTATTGCTATTAGTTCTGTTACTGCAAAGAAGCATAAATTTTCTCGAAATTTGTAATGCAGAAATATATAACTACTGTATAAACTTGTATATCATATGAGGCACAGAAACAGATCATAACTTACAGTTAAAATTCACTCCAAATGATCAAATTTTGAAACATAAACCAACCTGTCAAGTATTACCCAAGTAGCCTTCAAATTTTTTATAGCTCTCAGAGCAACCCCCTTTGCACTAGCCCCTGCGTGCACCTTTATTTGGAATACAACCTGAGGAATTCAAGCATGGAAATGACCTCATCAGCCATGTGACTAAAACAGGTGATAAATTCCATAAGTAACACCTAAAAAGCGGCTAACCTATCAAAGTCCTTAATAACTAAAGCAACTTCTCCCTTTCAAGGAACTGAAAAATAAACCTGTTCACAAGTTATACAGGTGACCTAGTTCCCCATCTGTGTTGTTTATATCTCTAGAATGCTTTTCTTGGTCATCTAACCAAGTTTTATGGAAATGTTTAGGAGCCTGATTATGACAAATTAAGATCTAAATGGACATATTTCTGTTTTCAAAATGACACACATAGAACTCCATGCAGTTTGGTTGTGTCAATGTTTAGGAGCTGCAAGGTAATGAATTCTCATAATGTTACTAATGTAAGTATTTGCAGCTATGTTTGGTCTGGAGTTTTTTGTCCTCACCTGCACTGATTCACACAGCTTTGAGATACTCATGATCTCTTCATTGTTGGAGTATTCTTCTGCCTTCTTAGCAATTGCTTCTGATATGAATTTCGGGTTTACCCCAAACATTGATCTCGAGTCCACCTTAACTTTGTATCCCACTGTAAATAGTATAACCATCAACTAAAATAGAAGAGAAAAAATAAATACGAAGACAACTTTTTAATCACTGAATATATACTCTTCTGTCTGTTCTGGTTTTAGCTAGTTAACATCAAATAATTTCGAACCAATAGATCAAGTCTACCTTTATCATTTCAGATTATGCACATGAACATTGAACCAAAAAAAAAAAAAAGCAATTTCTACAGGTTTCTGAGCTGCGATGTAAGAAAACGTACTAGGGTTATTAACCTGGTGAAGAATTCCAACGAGAGTCAGAACATCTCCAGGCTGAAGTGGAAAACCTCCAATTATCCATTTGATGGCGCTGGGACAAATATCCCTTGATGTGTCTTGGATCACCACTACTCTTTGAGCTTCTATGGACATGATTTCTTGTTGGGTATATGTCACTCAGGATTTTCTCTGTGGCTATTTTTCCTAGAAGAGCATATTAGATTATGATATGCCAAGTTTTGACAGAAAGTGTTCAGAAGACCACCTGTGTTCTCAATATATTAACGCCAACAGAAAATTAGATGAGTAAAGCCAAGGCTAGGACCTTGCAACTAATAAAAGAGACTATCTTTCCAGAGTAAATCTAGCTAAATGTGATAAGATGAAAGGAAGCTTGTGAAATTGTATGTATCTGATGCAAATGTTATAGGTTTGCTAGGAAATGTTTATTATACAGTAGATGAACTGAAAGATTTAGAAAAATTCTGTTGCCATTGATACTGAACCTGTAAAAAGAAAGCTATATGATGATATGATACAGTAGGAAAGGAATGTTGGGTGTGAATCCGAGAAAGCAACCTCTTCATGATGTCAATTTAGAGGCATATTCCAACATGTGTAGATGTTGGTCATTGCAGGAGCAAATTTATGCTGGCCTTTGCTATGAGTTGTCAATACCTATGCATTAGTTGAATACAGACAATTAATGCATACTTAATTGTCTGTATCCAACTCTTTCCTGAAGATACGAGAACCGATAATACCAAAGTGGACTCTTCCAAGAAGTTTTTCTTTGTGGGTAATCGATTTCCTTAATACAAAGAAAACAGGAACGTCTCCACAGCTACTGAAAGGGACTCTACAGCTTGTTTCTTGCAGACTAATTAAATTATAAAAAAAAAATTTTAAAAAGCATTGAAGCTGTCTTTTGCTTGTGATTTACATTTCCTGCTGAAGCTGCTGTTTGTGCCTGATGTAGAAGATACAGTCTTAAATTTTTTAGAGAAATTGAACAGAAAAAAGAAAAAATTGGCCAATAGATATAATTCATTGTCCTTACAAAATAATTTAAAACGGTCTAAAAATTCCTTCCGAAAGCCGTGAACGGAATAATTTAATTTTTATGTTATTCATAATTCTTTTTTAATTAAAATTATTTTCCTTATTTATTTGTTTTAAGATTTTGAGACTATTTAAACTTTTAACAAAATTGTTTTCAAAGTTAATCAATTAATTTTATTTTTTTTTTTAAATTTTCTGTGAGTTTTTTACGTTGAGTCAGTATAATAATTGGAACCTGTTCAAAACATCCTTTTCCAACTGTTTTCTATACCAACATTCATCAGAAGAAGCAGCTTTGTAAACCCATTTCCTGTCCTTTGGCAACATCTTCTCTTTCGCTCGTACTGTCACCAGCCGCGTATCTAGATGATGTATTATGTTTCAGAGAGGTTTATAGGGAAATACTATTTGCTTTGTCACTTACTCTCTTCATGAAGATCTGCAGAGGTGAATAAATATTTTATATGCAAATATATCTTTTATCTACTGAGAATTTCACGTCATAATTTGCTTAAGATATTTCAAATCCAAAAGTTTTTGGCTTGTTCTGTCTGCCTTAAGCAACACAAAGAATATCTATGTATAATCGTAACTTTTGAACTTGAGACACATGTTTTGACTTTTTTTTATTTTGGGTTTGAAGCATCTTAGAAGATGAAGAATGCTTAAAAATCTGCCCAAACTATGGTATACAAGATCCATTATAGCTGGTATTGTGGCTTTTCGTGTATGCTTTTAGAATTTAGATGCCACATTTGTCTTCAACTACTAAAACAAGTGTCAATGGAAGTTGCTGTCATTGCACCGCCTTCGAGATCATCAATGCCCGACTAAGACCTAATTATAAAGAAGTATGAACCATCCAATCAGTACATTAATGTCATAATAAAGAATAGGAGTGCATACATATGTGGCAACGAGGGAGCTCGAAGGGTATTACTTAGATTGGTCAATTTTGGAGTTTATTTTTCTCTAACGTTAAAGATCCTAATTGTTATGTTTCAAATGCATATTAAATAAAATTTTAAATATTCACAATAATTTGCAAATTATGTAATTCTAGTCATTTACATGATAATTTCATAATTTAAATTAAGTAAAAAAAATTCAATTCGATTAACATTTACAAATTTCAATATATTTTTATTGTCGATCAACCGTACTCTAATTTACAATGCTTAAATTAACATGCTCTTAAAGGACTTGGAGCGTGAATTAAACTACCTTTAAAGCAACTTAGAGTATGTTCAAAGCATAATATCATGTAGTGATGTATCGTCTTTTGTCTTCAATTTTGGATATTTTCTATGTGCTTAACCGGTGCAGCCTGTGGTGATTTTGCAAATATCCATGCGAATCGTCATGCAAAAATAATATTTTTTAAAAATATATTTTGTTTTCTTAGGAAAAAGGAAAAGAATAAAGGATAAATTATTTTCAATATTTTTAAACTTTTAATAATTATCAAATATATTACAGATTATATTTTTAACAGTAAATATTATCACCTATATATACTTGGCATTTTTTAATGTTAACACTAAAACTAATAATTATAAGCAATGCTGACTTCACATCATAATATAATTTTTAATTTAATTTATATTTTAATAGATTAATTTGTAGTGGATGTCTTCCTCGTTTATGTTATCAATTGAATCATAAATGATATCGAGTTCTAGGTAAAAAAAGATCCTCCAACTTTAATTATGTCGTGAATTCATCATTTAAAGACAAACTATATTAGTATTATCAAAACCATCTTTAACTTAATTTTCTAAAAAAAATAATATTTAGCTTTATTGTCATTATATAGTTACATAAACTCTTTTAAATGCAAAACGACACGCTCAAATTAGAGGGAGATACCTTAGAGAAGGGTTTGGAGTCAAACGAAGAAATCCCAAGAAAAAAAGTTTCATTTCTTTCAAATATTTTTTTTTGTTGTGGTTGTTGTATTTTTGTATTGAGTATTATATTTTCTTTTTCTATTTTTATACTGTATTAATGTATTTTTTTTATCAATTTATGTGTTTAAAAAAATTAAAAAATAAAAACTAAAAATTAAAGTGAAACTAAACAAGCTATTGTTAAGTTCCTTCTAGAAAGAGCTTAATCAATCTATTATTTGTATTTTATCTGTCCTTTTCATTTGTTTCTAGACTTTTATTGACACTTGTAGATATTATGTATGCAACCACAGTAAAGTCACAAAAAGAACAAAAGAAAAAGAAGAGAAAAAGGATATTGAGAAAGAACGGAGGAAAGGAAATGAAACATTTGTACGCAGTCAAAGAGAACGACAAGTTTTTAATGGATGAAATTAATAAATATAAAAATAATAAGAGCATACTTAACTTTTTCAATAGATAATCTCTTTGTGTAACATAAATAATCTCGCGTTGTGTAACAAGTGTTAGTTTATGCCCTTACAATTAATTAATTTTCAAATTAGAATTGAGTCCTCTTTAAAATAGATTTGTGGATACTTTTAAAAATTAGATAATTAAATGACTTGTAGATTGACAGATTTATAAGTGAAGTATGATTCAATAAGGAAAAGTGAAACAAATTAGTGTAATTTTGTTAATTTTCTTATTATATGTTTGAAATTAAATATCCTAAAAGTTAATTCTTAGAAAATTTTTTAATATTATTTCACTATACTTAGATTTGATTTTGGTATATTTCACAATAAGTATAGCTTTCCGTGTACATTTCACAATCTAGAATTTTTAATTGTTGAATTTAAGTTTTCGAAATTTTAAATAGGAGAATAAAATGCTAAACTTTTAGTTTAAATAATAAACAAATGGAGCTTTTCATTGTGAAGGTTTAGTTTTTGATTTTTAGTTTTTGGTTTTTAGTTTTTATTTTTCTAAACACAAAAATCATAAAATAACACATAAAATGAAAAAAAAATACACTAATATAGTACAAAAACCCAACAAACTACATAAAAATAAATAAATAAATATCGATGAAAACACAAAAAAAATAAAAATAAAAAATGAACCAAACAAGCCCCAAAATTTAATGGCTTTTTTGTTTATTAAAAATTAACATGTATTATATGATATAAGAACTCACTATTGTTAATATTTACTAATAAGATATATATTTTTAATAGGATGTAAAATGTTCATATAGTTTTCAATAATCCCTAATGTTTTAAGTGATTCAAAATTCTTAATTCCTTAATTTTTATTGCATTTTGAGTTTTGATGATAGATTATAAAGTAAAAGTTAAAAAGGATGTTTCGGATGAGTTTTAGGTACATTTTGGGTTAAAACAGAAAAATAATGGTCCTTATAAATGACCCTATTATGCATTGTGACATATCTATTGTTGTATAACATGAAACAAACATCACAAATATAAGGTTAAAAGGTAAAATGGCACCATTAAATAACGTCATTGTGCATCCAAAATCCATTGTTATAGTCTGAGAGTCTAATAGAAACATAACAGTACTTATAAACGATGTTGTTCCCCAATTCAAGCACTATTATGGTCCATTAAAACGCAAGACATGAAAGGACTTTTAGGGAAGGTAAGATTAAAATATCTAAGGGACCTATTTAAGACCATAAAAACCCTATCTAATCATCATAACTCAGACAACAAGAGACTTAGAGTCTTCAAGAACACTTATAAGAGGGATTAAAGCAAGGAGGGGAAAAGGGGGAGTAAGGTGAGAAGCTACATTCCAGTCCTCGTCATCTACCTATGGGAACCAACTACATTGGTTTATTTCATCCTTTTGTTTTTTTTTTCACTATGAGTAGCTAGTTTATTTCTTTCTAGCCATAAGATAATTAAAGTTAGTTCTTTGAGAATTGCGAGACCAAATTGATTATATTACATTCTTTAGAATTCTAAATATTCATATAATTTTTTAGTTTAATAAAATTATGGTTTTGATCTATTGTGTAAGAGATCTATTGTCTAATTAATCAAAATAATATATAGCCAATTAGAATTTCAAATCCGTAATTGTTTAAACTTTTTCATATTTATGGCAAATAAAACTTGTTATTGGAATATAAGATCTAACTTAAATAAACCAAGCTTTAGAGTTTATTAGTAAGAATTGGGAGTCTTTCTAATATTTAATGATATTGATAAACTAAACTCCAAAAACTTGTTTAAGGTTATTTATTAATAAGAGAAAGGGTTAACTGTATTTGTAGTCCTAAACCTTACATCATTTTTCTAATTGAGTCATATACCTTTGAAACTTTCTATTGAAGTCTCATACCTATGTAGGTTAATCAAAGGCAGTCCTTCCACATAGGTATAGGTCTGCCTTTAATTAATCTGGATAGATATAGGAGTTAATTGAAAAAATTAATAAAGGCTTAGGAATACAAATATAATTATCCCGAATATTTGTAGTCATAAACCTTTCACAATTTTTTCAATTAAGTCTTATACCTATGCGAATTATTCAAAAGCAGTCCTTCCACACAGTTCTAAGACTGCCTTTAATTAATCTGTATAGATGTAGAACTTCAATAAGAAATCTCAAAAGTATAGGACTCAATTGGAAAAATAATTAAAGGTTTAGGATTAAAAATATGGTTATTCCATAAGAGAAATAATTCAAAAAACTTCTTTTTGTTATCAACAAAGTAAATAAAGATATATTGTTAGAGCTTGTTAACAATTATAACCAATTTATCTAGGAACTGAAGAAATTAATTATTAAGTCCATGATTAAGTCAAAAGGAATTAATTGAGATTATACCTCTGACTAGATGTCTATCTATTAAACTCCTACCTGTTTAGCTTTTGACGTTATTCAGTTATTTGTTTTAGTTCATAATTATAAATCCCTTTTCATTTATTTATTTTTGTTTACTTGAAAACTAATAAATTATCCTAATCCTTATATAATATGACCTTACTCATCTCTTTTTACAAGTTATTCATTTGCGTTGGAGTAAGAATTATTTATTATTAGATTTGACACCCATTAATTTTTAATGTTATTACTAGGGATTGATGTCAAAATTTAATTTATTGGTTTTGTGCTTATGCCTGGTTTTGTATGTAGATGAATTAAATTACTATCCTAAGATTGAAAAGACTTCTAGAAGGCTAAAGTTAGAAGCCAAAGTTCAATCTTAACAAGCACCTATTATACTTGATTTAGCATTTAGTAATTCCATATTAAAAGATATGACTTATGAGAAGAGAATCTTGAGAGAGCTAGCTACTCTAAATTTGTATCAATAATTACTATATATAGAGTACCTAAATTTATAAGTGGCATTCGAGGTGAAATCTAAATTGATTAATCTATTGCCAACTTTTCATGGATTGGAGAACAAAGAATCTCATAAGCACCTTATAGGAGTTTCATATGGTGTATTTAAATAGGAGACTGCAAGGGGTATTTAAAGAATAGATAAATTTAAGAGCTGTCCATTCTCACTTGTCAACGGGGTTAAGGATTGGTTTACCTCCTAGGTTTATTACTATATGCATAGAGATGGTGAGGATATTTTTAGATAAATTTTTTCTAACTATAAGGGTTGATAGCATTAGAGGACAGATATGTAGGATAAAGTAAAGAGAGACATAGATTGTAACATCCACAAAAGTTAGGCTAGCCCTAGGAAATTTAGCCCAACCCATCCAATTAAAAATGTTTTAAGTTTATGAAACGCCTACCACTTCTTTTTATTCTTTTTGATCCACTATTGCTATTAGTTTCTAATTCTCTTCTATTCCTACATCCCTTTTTTATTTATTGTTGATTCTTATTACTAAGTTCTCCTCTTCTTCCCTCCTTATAGTGCTTGAATTTGATCATTTTAGAAACATGGTAAGTGGTTAAGTAGAATATATTATTTTTTATATGATTTTGCATCGTTTTATTATTAAGTGTGAATTTTGTGATATATATATATATATGATGTGTGTTTTATGATATTAATTATATATGTTTACATATGTAATTGTGGTGACCATTACAATGATCGAATATTTCTTAGACGTTATTAAAATTTTGCGAGTTGAAATATTGATTGTTTTGTAAAATGCATTGCAATGTAGTCATTTATTAATATGTGTTTATGTGTTGCTTGTAAGAATTATAATATATTAATTATGTGAGTATGCGATAAAACTATTGAATGAGAAAAAATGTAGTTGAATATGGAAGTGTATGACAAATGTTTGATAGAAATAATATTTTGCATGAATGGTGGTACATTGGAAAAGAAATAGTAGAGAATTAAATACTTTTTTTGGATAAAGTATATTCAATGACGATTAACACGTGGGATATGATTTGTAATTTTGTTAGATACTGATGGGATGTCAAGATATTTTCAGTGGGGAAATACCATATATGATTTAATTAGATACCAGTGAAGTGTTAGATACTTTCTGTGAGAAATATCTTGTGAAAACTTTTCTTTATACATGTTTTTTATAAGAATAGTCGACATACTATTGGTATAATTCTACCAAGCAAGCTAGGCCCTTTAACTAAAATATGAAATTGTCATGAGAATTACGATAAAGGATTGCCTATAATAGCTGCATTACATGGTATAATAGTATGCTTGATAAATATGATATTATTATGTTTTTTCTTGTATCTTATATGTTATCATATGATTTGATTATCTATTATTTGTATTATGAATGGGTATATTTTAGTTACACTTATTGAGTTATAAACTCACCATTTACCCATTAAATTTTTAAAAAGGTAGATAGTAGATTTTAATTACCATTTTTTATATCAAAGCTGTGGAGCAAAATTATAGATAGGTAAACTAAGTCACGAAAATATTCCTTTAGTCCCTATTATTTTTAAATTAAGATTTTAATTGCTACTGAATATGATTTAGGTTATTGTAATTTTGAGAATCTTTATAATTGAGATTTTATACAAGTATAACAAAGCATATAAATTTATGAATGAATTTTAGGGGTGTTACATAAATCCTTCACTAGTATTGAGAATGATTTAAGCAACTATATTTAAGTTACCCTTATCATGTAATTAAAATAACTCTTTATCCCATATTTCTATGAAGAATTGCTCACAATAGAAAGGAGGATGATAGATAAAGATAGTGGAGGTGTTATAGTGAACAAAACTTATAAAGAAACTCGAGATTTGATCGCCATTATGACATTAAATTCACAGTAGTTTGGGTTTAGGATAAACACAACTACAAGGAGGTGGATGAGGTAAATATATCACTCCTTGAATAATAGATTTCTAATTTAATATCTCTTGAGTAGTAGTTAACTGTAGGCAATATCTAATAAGTAAAGGCTTGTGGAATATGTACTGCCTCTGCCTAACCCACTAACATGTGCCCAACATTTCAAGGCGATTCACAAAAGCATGCTAATGCAATTAAAGGATTTCCTAGCCCACCTTAAAGAAAGTATGTTCACTATTCAAACAAGTCCAATCTAGGACAAAGAGATCATCCTAACTTTAGCTATGGAGCGAGGTGGCAAAATCTTCAGTAATTATAACCTAAGCCACTACTCGAAGAACAACAAAATATCGCATCACCAAATATACCATTAAAAGAAATTGTTAGAACACTTACCACTAATACAAAACAATTTCAACAGGAGACAAGAACAAGCACTAAAATTCTGAAAAATCAAATAAGTCGATTGACGATTATTGTTAGTAGATTGGAATCTCAAAGTAAGTAGCCTTCATAAACTATAGTTACTCTTAAGCATCATATTAGTGGAATTAAGCCTAAGAAGATAAGTCATGAGTAAGCTTTAAAAGAGAAGACTAAAATGGAGATGGTGCCTCCCCAAAACAACATTGATTAGCTCGATGCATCCAAGAGTGAAAGGCCCACCACATTGATGACATGACTTCCTTTTCTTACAAGATTTGCTAAGTCTAAAAAGGAGGAAGATGAGAAGGAGATTTTAGAGACCTTTCATAAAATTGAGGTAAATAGCCCTTTACATGATCCTATCAAGTAGATACCTTACTATGTAAAGTTTCTCAAGAAGTTATACTCTAATAAGAAATAGTTAAAGGGCAACGAGAAGATAAGTGTGGAGAAGAATATTTTGGCAGTCTTCTAAAAGAAATTGCCTCTAAAATGCAATGATCAAGGTATGTTCACTATCCTTTTTAAGATATGTAACGTAGGCATTGATAAAGTTATATGTGATCTAGGAGCTTTGATAAATGTCATGCTCTTGTCTACTTATTCATCATTAAATCTTAGTTTATTAAAAGAGACAATTGTAACCATTAAATTAGCTGATAGATCAAATATGTATCCTGAAGGAGTATTGGAGGATTTATTATTGCAAGTCAACAAGTTGGTGTTTCCTGTTAATTTTTATATGTTAGTATAGAAGAGGGAGGTTCTCTTAATTCAACTTTAATTTTATTAGGAAGACCATTGCTTAAGATATTTAGAATTGAGATTGATGCGCATGATGGAACACTCACCATGGATTTAATGGTGAGGTTTTAAAGTTTAATATTTGTTATACTATTAGATATCCCAGTAATGTTTCTTCTATTTTTATTATGGATGTTATTGATACCAATAAGCTTTTGAATTGCTTAATGATAATAAAATGGTAATAAAATGAAGATTTTTCTTAGCAAAAACTTCACTCCTCAAAGTTTATAAAATTCTCAAGAAACTTATACAATGGATTCCAAGTTTCAAAACATAGTTTATGATTTGAATTCACTTAAATCTCTAAAGGATTTATTTGCCTTTATCTTATACAAAACTTCTTCCTTTTATTGTTCAGGCACCGAATTAACGTTGAAACCCTTTCCTGATCATATAAAGTATACATTTTTAGAAGAAGAAGAAACCATTATGGTGTTAATATCTAATAAGCTATGCATTGTGAAAAAAAGAAAAGTTGCTTCTAATGTTTAAAGAGTATAAGGATGCCATAGGACAAACCATAACTGACATTAAAGGATTGAGCCCTGTTATGTGCATGCACAAAATATTACTAAAGGAGAATAGTAAGTCATCTAAGAAAGCTTAAAATCAACTGAGTCTACTGATAATGGAAGTGGTGAAGGAGGAAATGGATAAGTTCAATTTAGGTTGTTCTAAAAAAGATAGGTATAATTGTTATAAAAAATCTTGACGGTAAGTTAGTACTTACTCAAGTACAAAATGGATAGAGAGTTTATATAGATTATAAGAAGTTGAATGGATCCACTAGAAAAGACCACATTTTCCTTCCATTAATTGATTAAATGTTTGAATGTTTAGCAAGTCATACTCAATATTTTGGTCTTAATAATTATTTAGGTTTTCACCAAATTCCTGTAGCACTTGGAAGACTAAGAAAATACTACCTTCACATGCCCTTTAGTACCTTCCCTATAAATGGATGCCATTTAGGCTTTTCAATGTACCTGCTACATTCTAACAATTTATGGTTAGTACGACATTGAGCAAATCCTACATTAGCCCCAAGACGTTGGTCTCTGACTAGAAAAGTAAAAGGTTGAGCTTGTGAAACTTCTAGTCCGATGGGCTTGTAAAACTCACTAAGATAAGTGGTATTATGAAACCGCACCTATGAATGATATAAATACTACTGTTACATTAACTATTACTTACATAAGTAGCATTCTTCATAATCTTCATATAATGATAGATTTTTTAATACAATATTTATATGGAAATTGAGTATTATAAATAAAAATGAAAATTTATTTAATTATATAAATAAACTAATTACTAATTATTTATATAAATAAACTAATTACTAATTATT
>JAOXYD010000005.1:6595864-6609618 GCA_028565735.1 Pinacopodium congolense | reverse complement strand
AAATTAATTCAACTTTATTTTTTCACATATATTTTTATTCACAATATTATTGTTGTTATATTTTTATGTTAATAACTAATAATTAATAAATATTTATTTAAAATATTTATTCATAAGTAAATAATTATAAAGTTATAAATATAAAGTAAAAAATATTTATAAAAATGAGATTAAACCTTAAAATTATTATAAAGTTATAATTATTATAATTACTAAAAATAAATAATTACTATAATTAAATTATTATAATATTGTTTAAATAAAATTATTATAATTACTTAAATATTAGAATATTGTTTAAATAAATTTATTATAATTATTATAATTACTTAAATATTAGAATATTGTTTAAATAATATAATAATTAAAAATAAGTGAATTATAATAAAAAAGAAAAAAAATAAAAAAAGAACAATAATAATGTAGAATTACAGTACCACACCAAATTTAGTGTGGTATTGTAACTTTCCTCTAAAATAGAGGTGAATTAGAATTCAATCCACCTCCATTTTAGTGTTTTTCTTAGGTGAATTAAAAATGCCCTAAACACTTTGGTAGTACATCTAATGAGTTTCCAAATTCAGATTGCTCTACATTGAGCCAAATCTCAAGATAAAGATAATTTTAATTTTGTATATTTTAATTTTTATATATTTTTATATTTTTAATTTTATAATGTATTAATATATTTTTTATTTAAAAAAGAGAAATATTTCCAAGCATCTCATAAATAGTAATTTCCCATTAGTTTTTCATCTCTGAATGCATATCATTCTTTTGTAGTACAAAAGAAATATCAGCCAAGTCATACCCTAAGTATCTGCTATATCATTGGTAGTCCAGTAATACGGCAATAACTCTACAACACAAATCATTAACCGAGAAAGTATCCTATGTATTATATTCCTCTCCAAATGCAGCGATTGAACCTCCAAATCAGGAGGCCTTGAAATCTTCTCATCTAAACTAGCTACTTAATTCTCTTCTCACTACTACTCCAGCCGTTGCCTCTTGAGACATAAGAACAGAATATAAATTGGCTTTAAAATATACTTAAAACAGAATTACCATCCTAGCCAAATCCATAAAAGATCCAAGATAATCCAACGAACTAAACCGCACTTTTCTTGTTCCGAAAGCTCTCCTTAAGCAAAGCAAACTTTTTCTTGCATTGGTTCATAGTCTTCCCAGGAACAGCTGCAGCAACCCTCTCCCAACGTTGATTGGTTTCTTTGGGAAAGGTTTTTAGAGCCTGAACGAGCGCTCTCTCTTGCACAGCAGACCATGCGTCTTGCTCTGAACTTGACAACTGCCCATTTACTGCAGTTGCATTGTCAGCATTTTTATTTGGACTTTTACCTGAAGAATCTTCCGAGTTGTCCACCTTCGAAACACTGCTTTCAGCCCCCCCATGTGTTGATTCTCCTTGGATTTCGTCTCTTTTTGAAAGTGGAGATGCAATCTCTTGGCCGGGTTTCCTCTTCTCAAGAAATGAGTCAAAAGCTCTGGCATTATCAGGCTTTTGAAGGAGGACAGTTTTGGTTGCCTTAAGAATTTCTTCAACAGATCTCCCAGTACCAATGTAGTCTGAAATAACCTCCCATCTTCGAGATGTTCCTTTTGGATATTTCTGCATTCCTTTCCTCAAAAGCTCAGTTTCCTCCCTGCACCATGGCTTCTCTTTCTTTTCAAAGCCATTAAATGAGACACTTCCATTGGACTGCACTGAACCATTCTGTTTTAAATTGGTCCTCTCATGTTGTTGGCTGCTCTCTGAAGTATGATCACGACCACATGCATCTCTAAGAACTTTTGCCTGATCTACTACTACTTTTCCTTCTATCTTATCACAAATAGTCCTAAGTTGCTCAGTATCCAACGTCATGCAGAGTTTCTCCACATCATCCTCATGAAGATCAAGCAACTGCTGGGACAACACAGGCATTGATAGTGTTCGAAGTCGAGTCCGCTCTTTGCGAAGAAGTTTCTTCTCTTTCTCCCTAACCTTCTTTTGCCGCAAAGCAGCTTCTGCAGCAAATTTTTCTTCTTCCTCTTTCCTACGTCTCTCCTCTTCAGCAGCTCTTGCAGCTTCTTCCTCCTGCAACTTCTTTGCCAAAAACTTAGCTTCCTTCTTTCTTTGTTTCTCAGCTTTCTCTTCTTCTTTCCTCTTCAATATTCTTGGATCTCTTTTGTATGCATTGTCAACAAGTGTACGTATCCTAGCATACTCTTCCTTCCTAGCCTTTTCTGTCAGTTTCGCATTCTGTCTTTCCATCCACCTCCTATGGTCACGAGATTCAGCTTGTTCAACATCAAACTCATCAGCATGAGGAAACTCTCTCCAGCTCTTAAAACTATACCAGAAGTTATAAAAATTATCAACTTCGGTCAAAGGAGTGCTGTCGTCACCTAAAGATGGGATTGGCTGGTTGACTGACCACTGCCCATTTCTCAAAAAAGCAGGACCAAATACCTTAAAGAAGTCCTGAGGAGCACAATCAGTAGGAATTTCATCATCAAACTCATCTGAGGAATCATAAATCCTTCTCTTAACAGGATCAATCAAAACCTCGTATGCTTCTTGAATAGCCTTAAAGTGACTCTCTATTTCATCCTTCTTGGCTTGTTTTGCATCCTCAGTTTCCTCCGCAAGAAGAATCGCAGCCTGTTTGTCAGGATGAAACCTTAAAGCAACTTCACGGTAGCTTTTCCGTATTTGTTCCTCTGTAGCAAGGTATCTCAAATGACCCAAACCTAACAAGGCATAATGATCTTGTTCTTTGTCTCCACTACCAGATTTCTTTTTACCTTTGCTTCTATACGAGTCATATGATGGCATATCCGTCTGTTCCTTGTCATTAGAAACTTTCTGATATTCCACGCTAGGAACCTCCTCCTCATAGCCAAGGAGTTTCAGAACAGCAGAATGGAAAGCATGCCCAGCAGGCTCAAACTTTGAACCTTTAACAGGAAAGCAATTTGAAGACACCAAGACTGGCTTTCCATCAACAAGCTCTTCAGAGTATGTAATAAGACGCAATCTTGGATGGATTGTCATAGTGTTCTGGACGTTTCCAGAAACCAAGACTGCTCACTTGGAGCTTCACTCTAGTCCACCCCTTTGGAGATAACAATTAAACAATTCCGAAACTTCCCTGCATATAAGACAACAATCTGAGTCCCACATAAGACTAGGAACTTAGAGCATATGCACAAAATAGCAGCCAACAAACCAAACTAAGTACAGAAAAATTACAAAAAAAGGGATGCTCGCAAAATAAGAAATTAAAAGTTCATAATAGTATAGCTAGTGAAATTGATATTATGATATATAGCCATAATAACAAATCGAGGAGTAAAGTTGGGGGGCCAATGAAAAGCAATGACAATTAACCAACAACTATCAATTAAACCAAAAACTATTCTCAAGCCAACAGATTTAGATGAATTTATGAGGGCATATTTACCACGTCCGAACAAGAGAAGGGAACCCATTCAAGGTTCATATCAGAACCAAGAAGCACGGCTAGAGAATTATATGCTTTTTTTTACACTTCCGAAAACAAAACCAAAAAAAACACCCCAAACTCAACTTTACTGACCTAAAGCTACGGTTATTTACGAATCCACTGGACAAAAAAAAAACACGAGAGAGAGAGAGAGAGAGAGAGGGGGAAGATTTCCCATCTGCCCTAGTTCAATCGCAACCAAGAAAAGCAATTTCTACGTCTGCAATCAACAAAGAAATTTAACAAACAGGAAAAAGAGGAAACGATATTTGGACAGCTTAACATCACGATTCTAAGCTAATAAGATATGAAGAAACACTAATCAGAGAATGAACACAAGAGCCACGAAAACCAAAGCAGGAAACCTGATCAAAACGACTATCATGAGAGAACATGGACGAATTGTGTAAGACAAGTTCGATTCTTTACCTGGCCTCTAGTAGCGAGCGAATCAGAAAGTGACCTAGTTCTGTCAATTTAACATATGTTGCCGCCTTATACGACCTGACTGCGTACGGCCTGGGCGCTGGTACTTAGGGGGCAAAGCTGGTATTTTATAATACCCTTTCAGATTTTTAAAATTTTACGTAAAATCGATTAATTAATTTATAAATTTTAAAATCCCAAAATTTAAATCTCAACACTTTAAAATCATAAACCCTAAAATTAAAAAATGAATTATAAAATCTTAAATCATATAATCAAAATTCAATTAAAAAAACTCACCAATCACAAAAAAATTTAGGAAAAATAAAAATAAGAAAGAACAGAGGAAAACGCCAGGCTTTAAACATCACACTTGTTCTGTTTAGTAGTTACATGTTGGGATCAAATATTTGTTTAATATTTAAGAAAACATAATTAAACTAAAAATTTTTATGATCTGTTAAATCTAAGTGAAATCGAATTGAAATTACAAACTTTTCGAAATTTTTTTGCAAAAAAAATGTCGATACTCTAATTAAGTATATTTATTTAATTATGTAAATAAATGAAGTAATAATAATTTTAATCAGATAGAATTTATATGTTTACATTAAATTATTTTAAATAGAAGTAAATACGTAAAATATTTTAATTTTTTTTTGTAGCTAATCATAAATATTTTTCTATAAAATAAAGAGACGACTTTAAAAATTAGGTTGGGTTGAGTTGAATTGGGTTGAGTTGGGGTGGGCTTTTCGCACTAAGAGTATCGAAGGCCTTAAAAACTATTCATGTCGTCTCCCACGCTAGTATTTCGAATCCTTGTTTTACTCTCGATAGCAATCTGTAGCTCTGTCTCGCTGCTTTACCCTAAAACCCCACTCGGAAAAATCCATTCTTGGGAAGATTGTATCTAGACTTTCAGGTTTTCTCTTACTTGATTGCAGTTTTTTCACGTGTTTGTTTGGTTTTCTGTCGATAACGTAATAGAGTTTGTAGCCTCTTCACTGGGTAGTCAGTTAAGAAGATAATACTGTTTAGAGCATTCTTTATGGGGAAGCTCATATGTGCCTTTGCAAGCTTTTGTTGTTGCTGTTGTTACTTCGTTGTTCTGTAATAAGTTTTATAGAAATTGGTGCTTTGGTGCTTGGTTCCTTAATTTTATCCCATCTTTTTGTGTGCTTGTTAGGTTTGTTGACATGGCTGGAAGATCTTCAAATGTAATGTTTGATGATATTTTCGTTGTCGACAAATTGGATCCCGATGGTAAAAAATTTGACAAAGGTATGTGCTTTATATTCAGTTGCCGTTTATCTTACTTTTTGGTAATTTATGTAATGAACATATCTTATCGCCAAAGTTTGTCTTTTCATGTTTTTTTCACTGTTGTTCTTTGATTTCCAAAGCTAAATTTTTTACCGGCATCGATTTGTAGACTACAATGAAACACCAGTGACATGTGTGCAAATGTTTTGACAATGCTCTTTATTATGCAAAAGTCGTGGAGAGAGTCTTGATAAGAGCTTCTCTGTTCGTTGTAAACTTACGCTTGATTGTGTTTATGCAGTTTCTAGGATTGAAGCACGCAGTCAAAACTGTGAGATGTTTATGCACTTGGATGTAAATACAGAGATATATCCCATGGCTGTAGGTGACAAGTTTACGATGGCGTTGGCTCACACGCTAAATTTGGATGGAACACCAGACACAGGCTATTATACACAGGTACTATTATTATTGGATTATCTTAAGTGTACTTGATTGATATTCTCTATCTCCCAGAAAAAGTGAGATATGCACATGCGCGCACATATGGTATTTTGGGGTGGATAAAGGTGGTTTCTATTTTCTACCGCTTCCTGTTGCATTATTGCGGTATCACTTCAGACGATTGTCATCTCTGCTATCCATGTCTAAGATATGACATATCACATTGTTTCTTTTTCTTGACAACTCTTCCTTATCTTCTATCTATTATTGTTTTGTTAGGGGTTAGTTAACCAATGTCTAGTTTGCATCGTAGAAATGGTTGTCTTTAATATTGAGTAATGGTTTTGTTAAATAATTCTAATAATGTTTGGGGATGGGGAGACACGAGGATGTGGTGGGTGGTGGATGGTTGTGTTGGGATTTTTGGTGACTCGAGCTATGACCATGCAATCTATAGTCTGCCAGCCGGATTCTAAAACTATTCATCCTGTTACATAAGTTATTCATTAGACAAAGACTTCATTTTGGTAAAACTGAATTGTGTTTAACTTCTTCCAAATATGATAAAGAACAATGATAGTGGTTAATTCTTTGGTTAGGAAATTGTATACCAACAAATTCAAGTTGTTTCAGTTCCACAACATATTTCTCAGCCCTTATATTTTTATGATAGTGGTACCCCGATGATTATTATGTACAGAACACCTGGGCATTTTTGTGTTTTGGTTGTTCAAGCCCTCTGCTTATTTCAAGTCGGCTTCCAATGATTAGAGGGCAAATAATGTAGTTGATTCACTTTACACTTGCCAGGGTGGAAGAAAAACTCTTGCAGACAAGTATGAATATGTCATGCATGGGAAGCTATACAAGATCTCAGAGGAAGGTTCCGGAAAATCAGGGAGGGCGTAAGTATTTTCTAGAATGCTAACTTGATTGGTTTACTGATAGGACTGCATTCAGATATCTGTTAGCTTCTTATTTAAGTGCAGTTGACTGAATCCCTTATCTAACTCATTTTCTCGAGATTAGTGGTTAAAACTGCTTTGTTGTTATTGACTTCAGGGAGGTATATGTTTCCTTTGGAGGCCTGCTAATGTTGCTGAGGGGAGAGCCTTCTCATGTCTCTCAGTTGGAGCTAGATCAGAGGCTGTTTCTCCTGATCAGGAAGTTGTGAAGCCCGCGTTATGAGAATTAGTCTCCTTAAATCTTGTTAAATGTTTAAAAGCCAAGGATCCATAGATTCTTGGTACTTTGTGTCTGCAATGTACATTTGCCTATGGTTATACTAGCATCTCATTGTTAGGGTGCTAAAACTAGGAATGGTCCTAAACCCTAAACCTATAATGTATTTTAAGAAGGAACTTCGTGATTTCTTGACTATTCTTGTCTTGGGATTCAAGCAGTTTGTTTACTGTTTCTGTTTTCCAGTTGCATTCTTATATCATCATCATGGTGATCTCCATAATTATTCTCTTCATGATTGACATGAAATGGTCGAAGGAAAGGGTTAAGTTCATCAAATTAAATTGGGTTGGAGTGGAGTGGAGTGGATTTAAAGCTGAAAAGATAATTTAGATCTTTGCGAATGTGAAATTTATATGATTTCGAGTAATTCTAATTCATCTGAAAGTTAGCATGGCATTGATGAATTATCCACTTTAAACGAGCCAAACTAAATGGAGTTGAGTACTTTTCTATTAACACTTTGTTATTTATGGCATGTAGTTCCAAGTCAAAAAATTGGGTCACCGGGTTGCACTAAAGATGCTCAAGCCACAATTCGTGGAAGTCTTGTTAAGCTTGAAGACATATCCAAAAAGTTGCTTGCGTGCATGTAGATTCATAAATAACAGAATAATCTAAGAATAATCTCAAACTTTATTTTTTAGCGAAGATTGCCAATTGGAAAATGAAAAACCTCATAACTTAGTATTACACAAAAAATTAAAACGACCAAGTAGAAACAGCATAGATTAGTTCACGTCTCAAATTGTTCCAAACCAAGAAAATTGTAGTTTTGAAATCCTTCCTTGGGAGAACAGAAAGTTGTTTGCTTGGTGGGTAACAACTTCGCTCCCATTTCATCTATGATCAGTAGACCACAAATATCGCAGAGGCGTTCCACTTCAGATTCCTAAAAGAAAGTACAATCCCAGCTTGTAAGTCATATTGAAGTTACTCAAAAGTTAATCAAATAAATTAAAACTTACCTTCATTCTCAAGAGGTTCGATAGACGTGTTAGAGGATATGGATGAAGCTTGTATCCTGCATTATTTATACATGACAGGTACAATGCTCGGACCTTCAGAAGAAAATAAAGAAAAGAAGACAAAGCAACCTGTTAAGAGATGTGGAGTAAGATGCAACAGAAGAAAAAATGTATTTTGAAGATACTTATATGAACCATGACCAATAAACTAATCAAATACAGAAATAACTAGGCACAACAAAAAAAAAAGGGCTACATGCAGGAAAAATCCGTGTGTCATCTTCATACCAAACAAAATATATATATATATATATATATTCGTGTACAAGCTTAAATTTGCATAAGCCAAACGACTTATATCTCAAAAGTAGTTTGGGACAGAACCAATGTACCTCAATTATGTGAGGTTCAATAACACAGTATTGCATAGAGGAGGCCTCCCCAGCTATAGTGTCAAAAAAGCGCTTAAAATTCCCCAATCGTAGAAACCTGCATGAAAATAAGCCAGAAGGATAACCCTAATCAAAGAGAAGAGAGTTACTGCATTTCAGCCACAAGTCACAATTATGGGTAGATACCTTAAAATCCTTCGTGCAAAATGCATTTCTTTTGACTGAATAATTGAAAGAGGCACATGACGCAACCACAATGAAAGTGACTCCTTCTGTGGTTCAGATATAAGATAATTTTGTGACAAAATAGTTATCAATGGATGGATACCTTTGAGGAAAACATATTCATCGCACCAGTGAAGTAGGGGTTTACCACTGGATGGCTTGCGGGATTAAGATGAAGAAGCACATAAAGTGAACGAAACTCGGGTTCATTTCTGTAAAGCGAATTGCAGTCTCTATTGGCATCATACAGATCATAAAGTGATGTAAGGGACTTCATAAGTTGCTCCATGTTAAGGTGTTGCAGTGACAACATCTTAGGATCGCTACCACATCGTCGAAGTTTAAGGTGTGATAGAACGTGATATTTAACCTGAGAGATTTACATGTCACAATATTGTTCCCATGTTCAATATGTCAAGCAAGTAAGGTAACAGTATCAAATTGAAGGGAATTGTTTATTTTGATTATCAACTTGCAGGCATATATGGCTAGGTGTGTAATTTTTATGGATGCACTGCCATTCACTTCAAAAGAAAAGTTGAATTTAGAAAAGTAAAAGACTTATCTCTTCCTGCAATAATTTCAATAATTGGAGGGCACAATGAACTAAACGTATGCAGTATATCAGGAATTACCTGCTTTAGATACTTCCAGCTAAAAAGGTATCACAAAGGACAAAAGATTTAAGACCTTATATGTTAAAAGTTAGTACGAAATAAAGAAGTAAAAATATACGGATTGATTCATGATGAAGCAATCCCCCACATCAAAAGAGAAGCCTCCACTCAAACATCCCTCCAGGGGAATCCTCAATTCCTAAGATTGATTCTCAAATGCAGTAGAATAGTTGAAAGGCTTCAACACAAAAACTATACCATTTTCTCATACATGTCGATTGCTCTGTCATCAACAATGTTTTGCATAACAAGATCTTGTCTAATGGACCTTGTCCGATCAAAGATAAAGTCATGAACTACTTCAAAACCATGGTCAGTAGATTCCGGCAAGTTCAAAAGGTACGTCAAAGTTTCTTCCAGCACTGGGAGCGGCCGCACATCAGATGCTCTCACATCCTTGGTAGATATAGTTCTGCAAAACTAAGAATAGAAATGAAAAGCTAATGACTTTGTGAATCAAACCTATAATGGTTGAAAACCCATCAAATAAAATCATACAGAACTCGTCCATCCTCTTAAAACAAGTTGTCTAGTACCAAAAGACTTCACCTTTTTCACAGCTAAGCTTGGAGATGTCTTCCCAGGATTTCCTTCCAGCCTCTCAAACACAGCCAAATCACGGAGCCTTTCTCGCTGAGCCCTTTCACTTTCTATCACAATCAACACAAGGTCAATATTAACACATGAGCAAAATCCCTTTCACTTTCCGATTACAATCAACACAAGGACAATAGCAACCACTCCGTATATTCTGAACAAGAGATTTTAAGGAATGATACCACTGACACGAACCTGGACACATAAAAGGGCAAGTCCCAATCAATCTTTGCAGATTACTGGACGTGCCCTCTTCTTGTTTTACATCATCTGTTGTTAATTTCTCTTTCACAGTACCGTAGGTGGTCGGTCTCCTGGTACTCCAAGAGGAGGCATTACTCACATAACTTGAACTAGATGCACCCCTGGTGTGCCTGTACTTACTATTACCATAATGATTTGAGGAATAAGAAGACGAAAATGTGTTTCGTCGGAGCCCACCGCGACCTTGATGTTTTCTCTCCATCAACGGAAACAGAAATACAAAAGTCTGTCAATAATTAGTGTCTTCTTTTCAATCTGCTTCTCGCATATATACCTTTTTCTTTTTCTTTTTCTTTTTTTGATTCCGATCCTTAGCCTGTAAGATTTAGGTTAAATTCATCAGGTCCTCGTGGTTACTTTTGCACGCGTGGATGACAACTGAAAAAGGAAGTCCCCAACTTTTCTACTGTAGTAGTATGTTTACTTTTGTCATCAATGCAGATGAGTGATTACGATCTATAAACGAAACCAGCATTATTGCTACAGTGCAACGGTGTTGATATTTGTTTGTTATTTTACAAGTCGCTCAAAGGCATGTTTAGTTGGAGTTGATTTAAATTTTTTGATGTAATTTTTATATTTTTATATTAAATTTTATGTATTTTTTATTTTTATATATTTTTTAATTTTATATTATATTAATATATTATTTTTATAAATTTTTATACTTGTTTTAATTTTTAAATTTAAAAATATATAAAACTAAAATTAAAAATAGAAATTCAACTAAACTTTTAATTAACTAAGTTATCCATGTTGTGAGATGTAAAAATGTTGAAAAGGACATGCATAGAAAATTTGGACCTGACTGTGTATGTTTGAGAATTTACTTTTAACATTGCTTTCAGTCTTTTGAACATGCTGTTATTATTATCGACTTTTTTAAGGATGTTATTATTATTCTAATTAATTATTTTTAAACTCAACTAATATAGTAAGTTGGGAAGATGTTTAGTATTATTGTTAGTTTTTATTTTTAGTTTATTTGTATATTTTTATTGATTTTTTGTGTATTTTTTATTTCTGTATTATTTTTTTGATTTTTATTCTATATTAGTATATCATTTTTTATTTTTATACTATTTTTTAGTTTCTGTGTTTAAAAAACAAAAAATTAAAATTGAAAGTAAAAGTCATACCAAACATGGCCTAAATTTTGTGATGATGGTTATTATAATGAGTGAGATTTTTTGACGATGGTTATATCCATGCTTTCCTTCTCTTTAAAAAAAAAAATGACGAGTTTTGTAATATTTTTGATCAATTATTTAATAGCTTAAAGGCTTATTTAGTTTAATTTTTTTAAATATATTTTAATTAATTTTTATCTGTTTTTAAATTTTTATACTACTTTTTTTGTATTTTATTTGTATATTAATTTTTTAATTTTGTAATATTTTTCAATTTTCTTATTTAAAAAAATAAAATCAAAAAATCAAAATAAAAAACAATACCAAACAATCTCTAAGTAGCCTATGTCACTTAATAATTTTATTGAAATGCGTCCAATATAATGGCAAAAGGCTTTAAGGAAGACCCTTCTCTCTACCTCCAAAATTAAGAAACGAATAATAGTTTTTGATTTTTTTTAGGAAGGTATAGCAAAATATTCTCAACCATCAAAGAATAACATTAGAAAATGAAGGCAAAGAGGGATTAAAACTATATACAAATTCATAATCAAAACCAACATAGATCAAGGTTTGGATTTAATTAAACTGTGTTAATGAAGATCCTTGCATTGTTTTTCAATTGGTACTAAAGCATGGTGCATAACACTTTTAATTTATCTTTAGACTATCATTAATCAAACATTGGTTTTCAGTTTGATTTAACGACCAACAAAAACAAAACTACAATATTATTTATCCCTAAACATTAAACTTTAGCCTGTTTATTGTACTAACGTTTGGGATTTACTATTGAAATGGGAACGCCAAAACTCTTATTGCTACATATTGGCCTAAAGGAGATCGTCATCTTTATCATGTTTGCTTTTAGAGTGAGAAAACTCGATTTTTGTTATCTTTGGTCGCCGATGCTGATAATGGTAATTGTCAATGTTAAACAAAGCTTGGAAAAGCATTTTATTTTAGAGAGAGAGATGTCTGTAAGGAGAAAGTCACGAAGAAACAAAAACAAAAAAGAAGAACACATGCATCTGAGGAAGAAGATGAGACATGTGCTCCTGGTGAAAGGAACATAGGTAGTTTCTAGCACGTGCATGCACGTCCTTGCCAGTTTTAAAAATAAAAGTAATATATATGTAAAATAAAAGAAATAAATATTTATGGGTCAAAGCATTATTATGTTAGCTTATATTATGTTTGCAGCATCTACTAATTTGTTCGCTTGAAGAAATGGGTTGGTTAAGTTCAATGGGCTGAACTATGTGAATTATTCCAAGCAAATCCAATTTCAAATGAGTATTATAGATTTAGAATTAGCGTTAGTTTCAGACGCAAGGCCTGCAACCATAACTAAGACTAGTACTGAAGCTGATAAATCTTTTTATGAGGCTGGAGAAAGGTTTAACAGGTTAAGTTTAATTTGATAAGAATGTCGATAAATGAAAATGTTAAGCTATCGATGTCTAAAATAGAGAATGCAAATGATTTCCTAATGAAAATTAAGAAATGCTCCCAATCGGACATAGTTGACAAGTCTATTATAGGAAACTTAACGAGTGAGCTAACAAACAAGAAGTTTGACTGGTTATAGTCTATTCATGATCATGTGACAAACATGGCAAATTTAGAAGTAAAGCTGAAATCGATGAGTACATATGTGAGTGAATTCTTCTTGGTATAATTTATCATCAACACACTTCCTTTTGAGTTTATGCAACTCCAAGAGAATTATAAAAACCCTTTAAAAATGGAATCTTTAGGAAATCAAGACTATGTTGCTTCAGGAGGAAAAGAGACAAAAGAAAATGAAGGAATACTCTGTTCATCTCATGGTTCATCACGGAACTAGTAGCAGTAAAGATAAACCAAAAAGAAGAATAAGGATAAGGATTAAATTTACAAAAAGGTGAATGAAAACCGAATCCATAAAAAGTGGAGGTGCTACTTCTACAAGAAAGCTAATCACTTCAAGAAGGATTATCTTAGAAAAAGGATTAGTTCGAAAAGAAAGGTACATAATATGTTTCAGTATATTTTGAATCAAACCTTATTGAAGTGCCTAATAATACATACTGATTAGATTTTAGTGTAACAACTCACGTGTCACATATTACATAGGAATTTCTTTTAATCCAACTCATAAATGGAGCTGATAAGTTTTTGTATATAAGAGAACATAATGAAGGCACAAATTGAAGGAGTTGAGCCATATAAATTGATTTTAGATACTGGATATCACTTAGATCTAAAAAAGTGTCTTTATATTCCTCGATGTGTAGAAATTTAGTTTTTATTCCAAAGTTAAATGATGTAAAATTTAACTTTAAGAATGCAAAAGTTTTTTTTTTCATTATATAAACACAGGTACTATTGTGGTTTTGGTATTTTAGTTAATTGTTTGTATCGTTTCAATTTTAATAATTTTTTTATAAATCTCTATTTCATGTTGAATATATTATAGGAAATAAATGTAATGCACATAATAAGTGTGCTACCTTTTGTGACATAAAATGTTAGGTCATATATCCAAATAAAGGATGTTGAACCAAGGGAGGTTCCAATCTTGGTTTTGATGATAACAAAACATGATTAATCACTAATGGTTTGAGTTTAT